>JADDOH010005176.1:0-15878 GCA_016648135.1 Agrypnia vestita | reverse complement strand
CTAGGATCTGTTAATTCCCCTGGTATTAAATTGTTTGGCAAATTATAATCACCCAGTAATATTAATTTCAATTTCGGATATTTATTACGTATTATTTCTATTTCCTCTACATGTTTCTTGTAGACATCAATACTAGAAGACGGTGGTATGTACGTACAAACAATTATGGTTTTTTCCGGTTTTGTGCTCAGCATAACAATTACGTGTTCAATGTCATTGTGTACTGAGACAAGCTGATGAGAAGATATAATTTTTGGTACACAGATAAGCACACCACCTCCCCTGGACTTCGAACTAGTTAAATGATCCCTATCCTTGCGATATACGTTACACCAGTCGAAACCTAATTCACTTGATTTTACACAACTGTCTAGCCATTATTGTAATATATTGTATATAACGCTGATGTGTGTGTGAATATATGTCTACGGGTGTGTATGTATATGTGTATATGTATATTTTTAGATATAAATTCATAATATGTATGCATTGAACATAAAGTTTGTAATATACATATTATGGAATAAATAAAAATTGAAATTGAAATAAGCAAAAAAAAATTCTTTTTTCTAAAAAGTTAGCCTGAAATTTATTAAATCAAGGATGTTGATTTTGAATCCGACTCTAGAATATTCCTTGCACCTATCTTTGGAAAAATGATCAGAATATTTAATAAAATAAAATATATTTTTGGTGCTCTTTGCTCATCTATCCCATTCATAAAGCAAGCAGCAAACTTTTGTGACTTTGAAGACCTATGAGTAAAAATACGATTTTCAAGTAAGCTCCACCAATTTCGCTTATGCTCATTGTATCTTATTTTATCTAGCAATAGCTTTAACTATTTTATTCTTCCTCACGTGTTTCACTTATTATTCACTCCAAAGAATACACAGAGCACTGGAGCTTACGGCAGATTGGTTCATTTAATAAATGTGGTATGTTTTTAAAAAGAAAATCGCACTTTTGCACAATTTTACATTTCTGCATACTATTTTCTGTAACATCAGCATTCAGATCTAAATGTACCGATCTATTCTTATAGTGATATTGTTATTTTGTTGACTGTTCCCCCAGCACTCAAAAATAGACAAGACCTAGATTTACGACAGTCTGCCTTATTCGGTAATTACTACTCCAAGGTTCAAAAATAAACGGGACCTATTTATTTAGTTAATTAATTAATTTACATTTACAAATTTTGTAATACAAGATGAGATCTTTGGAAAGTATTCGTGAATCTACGTTGTCTAATTAGTGTGATATGTTGAGTGAGTGGAATGCGGAGAATGAGGGATTCAAAAATACTTATCATTAAAAATCCAAGACATCAAACAGAAAATGCATTTTGTGTTTTTATGTTCTCATAAATGATGGTGTAATATCATTTTTAACACCGAACAGTTGTGCAGGAATGGCGTATAAAAATTATTTGAAATTGAAATGAGTACATAAAATTTTTGTTACACATACATGGATCGTAATGTCAGACCTAGACGATATATGGGTATTCTTAAATAATTACCCGTTTATTTGATATCAAAGCAATATTTATATCATTGTGCAATCTAGAATTGTTGCAATCTAAAGTTTTGTCTATAATATAAGTTATTGATGAATAAATATAATATAAGTAATCCAATCCAAAGTGTTCAAATTATAAATAAAAGTCACAAACATACAAAAGTTGACATTTTAATGATGTTTTGAATTTCTCTTTTTCGAGTGCTGGGTTAACAATCACCAAATAAAAATATTGTCATTTTCAGAATAGGTCAGTTAGTATTGTTTTGTAAATTTGAATTTTAGTTTTTCGGGCCAACGAGTGGGTCTTCAGAAGTTAACTAATGCCAAAGTATAATAACCCATTTGCTAAAATTCATCTTTTTGTAATTTCTGAACCCATGTCAGCGGCAGTGACAATTTAGGCCGAACATATGATATTAGGTATTATTACTGTACTTTCAACTGTATTTTCAAAAGCGCTTGACCCAATACAAATTTCCTCTTGTTGTTGTTGTTGTCCTTGTTGCTGCATCGGATTTGTTCATAAATATATTTATTACAACATTTATAAAATCAATTTCTGAATACTGATCTTTTAATTTTAAACTAGCTGTAAACCCGTGAAAAAACAGGAAATTTAATAATAAATAATAACGATCCTTGCGTGTAACACGAGCCGCGCGCTTATTGACGTGTGACGCTCGGGCGCCCGGGCCTCATTAGCGGCTATTAATCATCAGTGTTGTTATATTCGCTGTTCTAGCCTTACTCCAGCGTGTTACGTATAGACAGATGGACATTCGAAATTAGGATAGTTGATACAAATTCGCGTGAAATTCGAGGAAATGGGGAGACTCGTGAAATGAGATTTCAAGGGGCGTTAAATATAAAATTCCAGCAAATATTGACATTAAATTTGTGGAAAATACGAATTATGGGAAAGGGGGTAAAGGTAGTCACAGTATATGCTAATTTCGTTTAAAGTAAGGTGTTCTCCCCTGGTAATCGAAAGTTCAGGGGTAAATCATCTATCCGCCCTACCCGGGACTTACTCCTTTCTTTCATTTAATTTTATTTGAGTACCAATAAATCGGCATTTATTGAATAAAAGACATTTAATTTCTTGATAACATACACATATAATATTATATATAAATATAGGATAAAATGAAGCAAGTCTCTTGGCCACTACCTACCTGCCTAGATATATGAAAATATCTGTTCTGAGGTAGGTGGATTTTTTTAACATTTACACCAACTGAGATCGATACCTAATATGTCTTTTGAACGAAAGTATACACACAGTAAAAATCAGGAATCATAAATAAAAAAGTATCAGGTGAGATAAGAAGATGAAAAAAGAGAAAAAAATGGAAAAAACTGCAAACAGTAGTTTAATATTTCATATCAAAAGAGCGTCTTTCATATGGATCCACAAAAGAAGAGACAAGCTAAAATAGCTAAAATTAATGTAATTGTTTATAGGGAAAAAAATTAAATCTGAGAGTTTTCGGCTTATGAATACCTTAAATCAGTTAAACACATTTAACTTTAGAAAGCATTGCCCAAATTTTTATTTTTCCTTTATGATCGATTGATTTAAATTAATTACTTGTTATTAGAAAAACATAACAGAAAATCTCGTTTCGAGGGGATAAGTTCTCTCCTCATACATATTCATTCATTTTCTCCTTCACTGTCGATAAAATAAATTGAAGTATCCTGTGAAATATTATCATTATCATTACCGAGAATCAAAATCTTGTTTTTATATTACCATAGTAATAAAGTTTTATAACAAATAAATAGATTTTTAAGTTAAAATAAATTTTGGTGTATGTTTACGGCCCAATTTTTTATATATTTTTATTTATTTATCTTCATCTTGTTACATGACATAGGAGATGGAGCCGCTCATCACACTAGGAAGAACCTGTGCCAAGATGAGCAGCTGAACAATATAGTGAGAACAAAAAATAATAAAGATATACAACAAAATTCGTTTATTACATAAATCATAATACTGCTACTCACAAGTAAAGTTAAGCGCTTGTTCTATGAACATGAGATAAACTTACAGGTCTCCCGTGACGAGTTTCAAATCCCTGACCACAACGTTCAGGCGACTCTCTTACAACTAAACTAAAGTGGCACGTTACAGAAAAAAATTTTTAGTATTCTTTTATTTACTAAACTACTAAAAATCGTACACCAGCATTAGTTAACAGAAACGTCATTCATCCAAATTCACGCTAATGTGTTGATGACATAGAAAAAGTTTTCATTAGAGTATTAAACCCTTATCTGTTTGCTCATCCCCTTCAAACCCTCGTACACATTTACAAGTAAGTACCCTAACTAGGAGACGCAAGGTTTCATTTACACTCGGGCTGGTTTTCTAATATACCGTTTAATAATAGACTAATAATATATTATACATGTGGGGTATAAAAGCAAAGACAGCAAAATCTAGAAGTCGGTATATTTTAAATTAGTAATCCTGGGTGACTGACTGTATTCAATTTTTTTTTGTATATTGTTGCCTTTGCTGTTATACCCCACATATTTAAACAAATTCCGTTTTTACGTACTCATTTCGATTTTGGATCATTAAAATCTTATTTGTAAAGGTCGTAGATTTTTTGTCCAAAAATCAATATAAACATTCTCATTATTTGTCGTGTTCGATATCTTTGTTTCAGGAAGACCGTTGTATTTTCAATAAAATATGTTTTTTTTACCTTAATCTTAAATTATAAAATAAAAATTACATTTTCATATATAAAAGAAATATCACATTCAAAAAATGTTTTTACTTCGCATATACTATACGCACTGAACACATACGTATTGTGAGTGATTTGTGTTGTCGATTTTGATTACACTGTCGACACAATTGATATTATGAGTGTCTCTACTACATCAACGTACTAATTTATGTAATCTAGTTTGTTAAATAAAATACAACGAGTTGGTTGATGAGATTGTGTGAATAGCAAGAGCAATGAAAGACAAAATGTAGCATAATCCAAACTTACAGGTATAGTGATTCGATCCGGTGAGCGATTAAAATTGAAAATACAGCGGACAAGCTTGTAAGTTTCATAGTTATGACTCTTGCCTAGTGATCCAATGGTCAAATAAAGGTCAGGATAATGGTCAGGATAAAGCCTCATTCTAGACCAGCAACTTAGTCCTATGTTTTATAGTAGAGCCCAAAGAAAATATAGGTATTGTAGTGATGTGTATTCCGTGTATGCAAGGGTATTTTTTAAAAATTTTAGAATAAAAGTAACCCATAAAAACCAAGTTTTTATTGTACTCCCTTTCTTTGTAAAATATAACAACAATTAAAGATGAATTAAAACATATAACATAACACTAAACTTACAGTAATTTAATATATTTCTAAAATGTCAGATGTTTTGAGCTTTGAAGATTAAATTCTAAAAACATTTGTCGGTCAATTTAGATTTTCGACATTCGTAGTGAAGTACCTATTATGCATACCGACGGAGTAATTCAAATTTAGAAAATATTCCGCGACGTTATCGGGTCGCCGTAATCAAACTTTTCTAATGATACCAATTTGAAAAAATCAATAAAATTTCTAAAATTCCGAAATTATACTATAATTATTAATTTTTTTAACGAAAATTTGATAGACCTTCTTGATCGTCGCCACGAGTTTACTTGCCAAGTTTCAGCTCGATTGGATCACGGGAAAAGGGTCAAAAATCAATCCAAAGTTTTTGTTGACGGCAAGCAAGCAGACGCCACGAGTAAAGGGAGTAAAAAGATAAAGGAATAAACCATCGGAGGGGAATTTTCAAATAAAATTCTTTCCAATAAAATAAGTTAAAGTGATATTCTAACTTGAGATGAAATAACTCTAAATTTTTGTATGAAAATACATAATCCCGCGTTTTTATTATATTTATTAATTGTAATTATTAATTATATAATTAACAAGGAAAGCTCAACTCTGATAGAAAAACCGGTCCCCCGCGGTGCCATCCACGCGTAGACACGCAATAATCTAATTCTGAGGGTAAATTAAATAAAATCATTAACTCAGGTTTCCAAAGTATCCATTTGAATCAGGAAAAATTGACGCGGTGTATTTGTACAGGAAAATTTAATTTAAATTCACAAGATATTCCTCGACTTTCGCCCTTCCAGAGCCAACTTCAAAATATTTTCAAATTATCTTCGCGGGAGTTTTATTTAATTTATCTTTTAAGTACGTTCACCCCATTTTTTAAGAAAAATCATCCGGTTTGTTTGATAACCTCGAATATCAGGTTTCGTTTTAACAACTTAATGCTCACGATGACAAGTTTTCCAAGGCCTTTTAATGACATATGCTTTTATTAGAGGCGAAGAATTTTAAATTGAAATAAAACACAGAAAAAAGTTCTAAATATACGTAAAATTGTCTTTATTTGACAGATAATTTTATGGCATTAATATGTTGGCCTTCATCAATACTAGAGTTACCAAAGAAACGCCATTTTGGGTGATGCCTTGTACGCCTGCATCAATATTTACGAACTCTTGTGAAACGACCGACCTCGGCCCGATAAAACCTACACGGTCGTACAAGTATAAACACGTACCTCGCCGTTCCAATTATGAAAGATAGCTGACCCAGGTTCGACACGCTTAAATTTTTCGAATTTTAGATACGCTAGCCCGTTATTAATATACTAAATGACTAGACTTAACGGCTACATAATTTTACTATTTTTTTATCAAACATTATTTTGTTGATGCTTAGCTCCGATGATTCAAGATAGCTAATTAGTCAGTGTTTAAAGTTTCCGCGCATTCGTATTTGTGAATGTTCCTTTTGGTTTAATTACAATAATAAAAAAATATTTTTTTTGTTTAATTAATTACACTTACGAAAATAAATAATGCTACGTGTGCATGTAATAAAAGTAGAATTAGCACAAATTAGAGCGCATGTAGTGTACCTCAGTGTTTACTGTAATGTTTGTACCACTTTTTGCCCGCCCGCTTATATATCCACAAAATGACGACAAAAAACCTCGGTCAAAGGGTTCGCCAAATTACAAAACTTAATGGTCTACAACGTAAAAACTGTTTTTTTAAATTTTACACCCGTAGTGGTATTTCACAGGATGACCTCTATTTCTGGTTCCATCAATACTTAGTTTATCTTCTATACAATCCTCTTCACCACCAAACAACTTTTCTTGGTCCTGCCCACATTACTATACACACGTATATTCTAAAGAAGTTTATTATTAACTCAAATTTTTAAGGTGATTACCATTTATTTGTATGCAAATCTGAAAGACTTGACTTTTACTGCGTTCGGTTTACTTTCCTCTTTAACTGCATGAGACTTCACTTTCATGCTTCAATGTTGAAATCAGGACTTTGGAAATACACCGCTAATCTTCTTTTTGCTTCTATTCTTCCAATAATGCAATTACACCATTCACATTTCCAGCAGTTGCTCTTTTTGCGATATTATATTAAAACCAAAAGAGGTAGAAGTCGACCCAGCGCCATATAGTGGAGTGTGGAGAAAGACCTGAAGAATACAGAATACCCAGTTGGACGAAGTAATGTCCCAGAAACGGAAATCGTGGAAAAAAAATAAGGAGAGCCGACCCCAAATGAAAGAGAAAAAGAGAAAGAAGATGTACCCTTGTACGATATTATTTCATTTTAAAACCTAGACCGACGTTTCTGCACGATGTCACGTGCCATTGTCAAGGCTGTCATACTTCAGTTATATACATTCTGTTTGAGATTTCCGCGAGTGCTATTGTATGGTAAAAAAATAGTTTCTGGAATACCTCGCGTTTCCTTATTGGTGCTTTCATGTCACCCGCGAACAAGTACGGCTAGTCAGTAAATTTTTAGGCCTTTTTAGCCTTGACAATGGCACGTGATACGATGTCGAAACGCTGGCCTAGGTCTTCTCCATTTACATTACCATTTACAGGAAACGCGAGATATTCCAGAAACTACTTTTATACCTATATATATATATATATATATATATATATATATATATACATATATATACTGGTGGTTATGGTGGTGGATAGCCCTTGGTGTCACATCGAAAATCACATCGTGGGGGTGGCTGAGCGTGGGTGGGAGTGGGTGACGAAAATGTGCTTTCTAGCACATTGTTTTGTTATGGGAAGGCAGCAAATGCTTCAGATCGTTTCAGAATGGGCCCGCCGACCGTGTCGGTGAAAGAAGCAGGTTCCAGAATTCTCTAGAAAGTTTTGTATGGAGAAAGTTTCAGAAAGTTCTATAAGGTTGCAAACTGAATGGCGGAATGTGTTGGCGAGTGTAGAAGGTTCCGGAAGTTCTACGAGTTTTGAGAAGGCTCTAGAAAGTTCTGTAAGGAGAAAGTTCTACAAGCTTTCAAAAAGATCTTTAAGGTTCCAAACTGTGTGGCAGAGTGCGTCGGTGAATTTAGAGGTTCCAGAAAGAATTATACTGCTCTAGAAGAATTTGGAAAGGAGAAGTTCTAGAATATTCCAGAAAGTTCTATGAGATTTCGAATTAAAGAGTTAAGGTTGTTATTACGGTCGTTAGACACATTTAACTGTAAATAGTTGCGGATATTTTATACGAACCTTTTGTTTTTCCGAGAAACGATTCTCGACGTTTCGTTGAATGCTTGTTCAACGTCATCAGGAGGACGACCTTTACCTGAGGAGGTAGAGGGCGGACTGATTACTGTTTTCGAGACTACTATGCAAATTATATGCACTCTGTTGTGGAGTGTTCACTTCTTCTACAATAGAGGTCGCCAGTGTGCAAAATGTACTAGTTACGTCGGCGGACTTTACTGCTACGTCTTTCAAGGGTTGAATCAATGTCATTTTTCGGAAAAACATACATCGGTTCGTATAAAATATCCGCAACTATTTACAGTTAAAAAAAAATTTCGAATGCTCTAGAAAGTTTTGGAAGGTTCTCTCTAGAATATTATGATTATGCGCTAAAATATCTGTTGATATTTTGGCAAGGCGAAGACGGTCCATCAAGGCAATCAAATCACAGGTGCCGAAACCAGCAAAAAAGAGACGTCAACACAATTCTATGCTTACCGAATTATGGTCCCGGGCGAAGCCGGGCCACGTAGCTAGTAATAAATATTTTGCATGGTGTTTTAGTTCGCTTTTTTCCGGCGTTTATTATGGCATACACTTAAATTCTAAAATCTTCTACAATGTATTTTTATTGTCATGTACTTGCAAAGGCAAAAATTTATCTGAATAAATTAATTATAAACTTTTTATCTCTAAACTTTTCAGAAGTTGAATTGAAATACAAGTGCCGAAGATGTCGTTGCTCACATGAATGCTAGCATAATCATATAATAATAAAGCATAATAAAGACATAATCCTCAAATAAAATAGCATAGGTGCGGTTATAGAATAATGTTGATGTACAGTAAAATGATGCAAATTTTAATGAAATTTTAAATAAATTAAATTTTAATAAATATTATTGTTAAGTTCTGCAGATTAAGTGTTATTTTAAATGTGACAGCTGTTTCGGCTTGTAAGGCCATTATCAAACAGTGGATATACCACATACAATCGACTTATTTATAAGGTTTAAGTTACCCCTTCCCCTATGGATAATTAAATGTTTTCGGTGAAGCCCTATATTAAGATTATTTTATAAAATTCTATATTACGCTTGGTTATCAAAATTACCCGTTTTCTGTAACTGATTAAATGAATTACTTTATTTTTTTTCTATTCTTTTACTCCAATTCTTTTGATCTTTAAAAGGAGTCTTCCATATACGTTTCTCATATAAATTGTTATATCTGTTCTTCTTCTTCTTCTTCTTCTTCTCTTCTTCTTCTTCTTCTTCTTCTTCTACAATTTTACTTACTTCTATACTTCTACAACAACTACAATTTATACAAATTAATAACTATAACTCTGTGGATAAAATCCGTGAATTGTGTTCCCAGAGCACATATGTAAAAATATATTTTTATTTAATTGTAATGTCAACCAAAAATGTGTTGACTTTCTTTGAAAATTTGTATACATATACATAATTGTTAGCCCCCCTGTATAAAAGATTTATTAACTATACCTGTCACAAGGCAGGCCATCCTAGAAAACTAATTATCATTATATGTTATAAATGAGTAGACACCAGTGGCGTGCAGCGCATACAAGCAAAAAAGCTGTGCATCAGTAAAGATTCTGGGAAACAAATATTAATTAAATAATCCTTATCTAAAGAGAAAGTTTATTTAAAATTCTAGCCGAAATTCGTCCTACGGCTAAAAATTTTATTTTTGACGTTTCTGTTTAACGTGACGTATCTGTTTTTTTCCGATTTAAAATTCTAGCCGTAATTCGTGCTACGGCTAGAAGTTTTATTTCCTACTTTTCTGTGCTTAACTTCATGTCAATTTTTCATTTATCTCGCCGAAGAAATTTGTTCCATAGATATAGTTAAATCGCGAAAAAACCGTGTATTTTTAAGGCTGCAAGTTTTGTGTAATAGACAAGTAAATTTAGCATGCTTCTTCGAAAGGTCCTATGCCAGGTGAAAACTACGCGCATGTCATAGCAGAAATTTTATTTTTTACAAATTCCACCCAAAACTTTCGGTGTAAATTCTATTTGTCTATGGTGAATGTAAATACAAATACCATCTGTCATATTATGATATCATAAAATGTTTGATTTATTTTTGTGAAATGAAACGTAGAGGTATCTGAAATTAGTATTGTTCCCAATTTGATTACATATAAATCGTCTTCGAAATATATTGAAATTTTTTGCCGTATTATCTATACCTATATAAAATATTTATTTATTTATGAAATATTGTTTACAATACTTCTTTTATAGAGCAGTATTTTTGTGGATTGAAGCTACTCAAATATATGTGTATACCCTTATAGGAATATGCGTGTATATATATTTTTAATATAGGTATATAGTCAGTCACAGCATTTTTTATACCCTATAGCTAAGTTTATACCCACTGAACGCCACTGGTAGACACAGAAAATACACACACTAATGTATTTATGTTTAAAGAGGAAATTCACAAACAAGTACCAGTAAAGCTATTCCAGAAAGTTTTCAGAAAGTTCATGCAAAGATGTCTGCTTACAAGTAATATCTGGTTTGTGTAATAGATTATGATTTCCCGAAAACACTTGTGCCCAGAGGCATTTGCGCCCTATTGTATCCGTGATATTTGATCAGTTTATTTGGGGATGTTACCGCGAGCTACCCGGCTAACCAATTTAAATTTAGAAATTTGCAGGTCAATTCAATTCGAATGTACGTATCATGTTTAAAAAGACTATTCAAACAAGACATTGTACATTGGAACTGTGTTAATTTCAATTTCAGCGGTTTTATGAAACATCGAAAATTAGAATATTATGTCTGTTGATTATTAAAATTGAAATTTATAACAAACAAAGTACCAATGAAATTGTACAGAGATAAATTAAACCCCTTCTTTAGGCGAGGTGTCCCCTCTCACACATATTTAAGACGCATTGGTAATGCGGTTAAAGTATTTATTTTTGCATAATTAAATCGTCTAGAAATCAAATCGTATTTTTTAAAATTAAATGATGTTTTAATTTTTTTTAAATTTCATTTTCAACCGAGTCTTCTTCTTTTCTATATATATATCATTTGTGTTAGCGTTTGAATTATACTTTTGTACAAAACAAAGAGTTTGTTTAATATTTAATATATTTAATAATAAATAATTTTTTGATAAAAATTTACATTTTTTATTGTTAATTGTCCTTCGTATTAAACATTCCGACAGCAGTGCCCATTCTTGTTAAATGTACTTACCGCTCGTGGAGTTCCAGTAAATATCAGTTGAACTTGTCAAAGTAGTTTGTACTTCGCATATTGGAGGTTTGGTGGCTGAAATTAATTATGCACCTCAAAGGAGTTTCAGCACCTTACTCGAGACTTTGCACTTTGTATTTTAGAAGGTGTTAATTGAAATATATTAAAATTACAAAAATGTAAGGAATCTGATAAATTATGTATTAAAATGGAATAATTAATATTTTTAAAACAAGAAGTGTTGTTAAATTCTTCAAGTTATTCAGATAATAAGTGATTTATACTCAAAATAGAAAAAGGAGAAACATGTAGGTAAGTTGGGTTATTTTGTCTCCACTACAAAGCAGTCATCGAGAATTACTCATTTATAATGTAATGAATTCGAGATTTTGGAAGGGATCGATACCTACATAAAATCTAGAATTTATCAATAAATTTTAAATTAGTACCTAATCCTTAATGACTGTATTGAAAATATTTTTTAATTTTTTGGATCTTGCTGTCTTTATTTTTATAAACCTCATGTAAAGTTTCGAGAGGAGCGTTCTTCATTATCAGGTATAATTAAAATAATTTAAACAGTGTGCTGTCAAAATTTTCTGATAAAAGGGCGGGAAAAAGAGTGTTTAGGGTTTTTGTCGTTGTTAAGGGTCACAAGGCCAATAATGGTGATGTGTTAGGGAATGTGATATTATTATTTATTTTCTCCGAATCTAAATTATTTTAGATTTGAAAGAATTTCATAATTAAAAGAAGGTAAGTATAAATTATTCTTTCTAAATCTTATTAGGTATATTCTTTCAGATTTTAAATTCAAATTTCAATGTCAATTTTAGATTTCAATCTCAAATTCTTTTAGATTTGAATTCTTATCAAATTATTTTGCAATCCAATGAATTCTAAGCTATTCATTACTAATCCCCTATCGAGTGGAGAACTTATAATTTTTAACAATTAAAAGACTAGTAACAACAATATTGGAGACTATACACAAATTAGCATAATTCGTATTCAATATAAACATTATGATTAACTTGGCGTTATTTGGTTATGTTAGAAATTTTAAATTTCTTCGATTTAAATATTATAAAAAATGTGTAATGTCAAATTTTTATTATTCTACATCTATTAAATGGTACTTTTGTATCGTGTAATAAAATAAAATAAATAAATGAGAAAATATTGTAGGAAAATTCCAAGAAATTATTATTTTTATATTTTAGGCATCGATGATGATAAAGAATAATAATAAAAGGATAATTAAATGGAAATTTATATTATTTACTCAATAAATTTCTTTAAAAATTAACCTAAGATTTGATGACAATAAAAGTTATGCGATTTACGTGTACAAGTAAATTTAATACAATAATATAGTACTAATTTATTTATTATATTTCTCATATAATTTTATTATAAAGATGAATGGTTTCCGATGAGCACCTTGTCGAGTTTTTGGAACCCCGACCCTAATAGGACAAGGGGATGAAGATGATGATGATGGCTTCCGATGAAATTCAATGAATTAATATAATGATTATAATAATAATCCAATAAAAAGCACCCGCCTAACCTTGGAAAGAGCCTAAACACACGTTAACAGTTACCCATTAGTACGTTTCCGTCATTTGCATAATTGTATAAGTTAAGGTAAAAAGTCCCCGTGAATACTAATTACTGAAAGCTCGAAGCGATGTACTTTGGAAAAGACAAAATTGATTTTATGTTTTATTCAAAAAATGTACTACGAGTTTACATTTGATACCAGATATACATTTTTAGTACATCATATTTCTTCAAAATCGAAAATATAAATAAGAGATTTATGGGGCTCAAATTGAAATTCATTCGCAGAAATGTGGAAAAGTTTAAATAAGGAATTTGATACCAAAACCTACTAAACAAAATATCTGATAACGTACAGATACGATTTTCTCTTAAATGAAGTAAACTCGAACTCAGATGATGAGAAAATATGCGGATACTTTTTGAAAATATGTAAAAATATGACATATTTCAAGGAATAATTTTACTCTAAAACTATATAATGTTGTATATTAAATGTTTTGTACGTGAATAACTTCAAAACCAGATTAATTAATCAATTAGAAAGACAAACAGAAAAATCAAATCCACGAAAAAATATTTGGCTGCTACCGGGATTCGAACCACGGATCTCCTCCTATCCAGGGCCGGACCGTTATTCAATTACGTTATAGAGGCCTTGTACATTTCCGTGAATATATCGACCTTATCTATAAGTCTAATTTATTAATTGATTAACATATATTATCCATTTTTAGAGTAACCCAATTTTTCGCATACGGTAGGCATAAATTACTATGCGTAACTGCTTCTAGGAGACGCCGGAATTAAACGTTTATTCATTATTTATTTTTGAACACATTTGATATAATATACATGTATTATATTCAAGAACACATTCTTATTAAGATGTTGCAATTTTTTCAGAACAAAGTCTGTGAAATTTAAAAATGAAATCCACGAAAAAATTCATATTACTAAGAAGAAGAAATATATTATCAATGAAAATGAAACAATATAATAATAATTAATATATAATGGAGCCTTAAAAAACATCACCGAGGAAAGGATTAATATCAAAAAGGACGAATACCAAGCGAATTTTTCCCATAGAAAACTAAAAATGGTGAAATTAGTTTCCAGCTCCAAATTTCGCCTACATATTCTATGCCTACGTATTCAGGGCAGCTACCGTAAAGATACCACAAAAGGGCGCGGCTATAAAAGGGGAGAGCGCGAGAGAGCTCTCTTTCTCTCTATTCTACTAAATAGCGTGCAGTTAGTACTGGGTTTAGGTTAGGGTCGGTCGACCTGAGAATACACCTGAGAAAACCGCAACCACTTGTCTTTTATTTGATGTTTTTGATGTACTTCATATTCTTTAACAAAAAAAAACTCAAAATCAGCCTCGGAAAATATTGCACATACAATTTCATTACGTATTAGCCATTACATTTTAATGTTTTATTATTATAACAGAGATTAATTCATCATGATGTCGTAAATATATTGTTGGCTTACAAAAATATATAAATAAAATTAGAACCAGAAAATAATTCTTTGAATGAAAAAAACAATGATTGTTTATTTAGTTTATGTAAGAGTTTTTAGTTTGTTAAATTGGTGAGGTTAGGTTGAATCACCACCCGAGACTGACTGACTCACGTGGTAGATGGAATGAATACCGAACTTTTTGGTGAATTTCGACGACAAAATGGGAAAAATATCAAAAAACAAAAGTATCGATATGGACGAATTTTCAAACGTGTCGAGGTCTTTTCAATATTTTAAAATAATGTGAAAATGTATATGTACATTTTCGATATTTAATTCATGTATGAATAACTGGGCACAGTCAACAGGTTAACTAAGTTAATTGAACTTTGGTTCCTGCAAATATTAATTGTAAGATTCGTTGTACGGTTTTCTGTGTCAAGAGTTTGCACTTGTTCATTAAAAACTATCAAAGACCAAAGGTATAAAATAACGAGTTCCATTCCAATTTATTATACAAAACTTTACATATATATTATATGTCTGGCTGACTATTTGAGATCTATACAATCCCACGTTCTTTAATCAAATCAAATGATCTGCCATGCGTTAGAAATTATACTCTTTGAGAAAAAAATTGTCATTTCACCCCACCCCCCTAGTCATATTTTCATTTAAGAAAGACGTTCGAATTAGTATGTGTAAGCTGGGCGTAAGAGCAATATTATTTCGTTGTGTTGGTGTTTACGGTATAAACGCCAACACAATGAAACAATGTGCTTCGTACGCACGGCTTACACATACTAATTCCATTGTCTATCTTAAATGGAAAGAGGTCAACCAATCATGCCCCTCCTCCGACTCTTACTATATGCCTTTATGCGATAACAATGTATAATATATTACAAACGCATGGTATAATATTATATTAGAATGATAAAGATAGAATTTGTAGCCACTGACCTGTGGGAACATGCGCAACGCAACATTTACTGTAAACTTGTTCTCAGGTTTTCACGATCGTTCAGAATCGTCTGTGTGTAGTTTTTGGGGGTATTCTGCTGTGTACATCTGACCTCTCTGGCCGACGTTTCGGATTCCATTGCAAGGTCCCTCGTCAGCCCTAATGATGAACCCTGCAATAGGATCCGAAACGTTGGCCAGAGAGGTCAGATATACTCGGCAGAATATCCCAGAACACAGAAGAAAATTACTGAAGACTTCATCATACAATGTCCATTGGTTAAATATAAAGTACAGCGGCGTGCACTGGCATGGACTAAGGTTATGCTGCCGATATCAATGATTTGTATATACGAAGGGATGTGTTTTATCTAGAGGTTGTATTAATTTCAAATAAATAATTTCAGAAGCATATTTTTATTAAAAAAATACTTATGCGAATTAATGTTCTTGCTTAAACAAGCAAATTTAAGATCGCAAATGCAGTATACACATGACATTGCAAA
>JADDOH010005175.1:0-20023 GCA_016648135.1 Agrypnia vestita | reverse complement strand
GAACCCGACGTATCAAAAGTCACACCAGCCATTTGACCTCTCGCTTAAATTTCACATTCATCCCTCTCATTTTCACAGTAGGGTTCCTCTCTCTAATCAGGCTCCCTTTCAACATCAATTTATTCGACACCAAAGCCAACTTGTTCACACCATTCTTCTATCAGTTCGATTGACTTTTTTCTCTTTTTTTCCAGCGCTGAGCGGCTCTGTGATCGTCAAAAAAAAGCATCGTCCGCGTATCCTATAATGGGGCATTCCGCAGGCAGCGGCAGCAGAAGAACGTGTTGAACAGGATGTTCCGCAGAAACCTGTGGATAACCTATGTTTGTATGCCTGGTGCTCGAGACCCCTCCGTAGCTGAGGGTAGCAGCCCGACCACTAGGGTAACTTTTGACTACGTCAAAAAGATTCCTCGGGCACTGCCGCACCTTCAACTTAGTGAGGATCATCTCCCACCAGGCATTGTCAATCGCCCCCGAGATGTCCAGGAAAACTCCAAGCGCATGCTTCCCTCGACAGTCCCTTATCCATTTTTGGGCAAAATTCATGGCACTCACAGTGGACAAAAAATAAGTCAGAAATATATTAGGTCATGGTCGCTTGAACATTTTAGACCAGTAGTCGATTCTTAACAAAGTACTTTCAGGGTTTGCGTTAATTACGTGACATGTTGTATATCTCCGTACTATGTTTTGTATCAACATACTATTGTAAGCTACGCCTGTCTCCACACAGATATTTCTAGTGAGATAGGCACAGTCTAACCAAAATTTTTATATTCTATTTGTCTGTCCCCGTAACTTCGTGTAACGTCCGTAACTTATTTATAATACTTTTTTTCGATTTTTTTTATTTTGATTTTGAAATTTAAACAAATGTTTATGAATGAATTGAGTTAAACGTCGATTCTCGTGCATGATGAGTAAGATGAAATAAATATCGCACCTAAATATAAAATGGTGGGCGGGGCTTGCAGTGACGCGGAGAGGAGTTCCGGCTAATGCTACCATTACTCGACTAATTGTTTTCCTCGTCCTATAAATAGCGGAGCTGCCGTCACAGAACATGACTGGCGACGCCCTGCGACCCTTCTGACTGACTGCGCGCCGTAACCACATCTGTGCGCACGCTCACATGACGCACCTGAAACTGTTATCCTCAATCGAGTCTCTGCCTGCCCCGACCTGAACTGCCGCCGGTGTCTCAATTAAAATCAGTACTGCGCGTTCGTGCACGCTATATTTTTATAAAAAAGAAATTTATTTAATTTTTAATAAATTTCTTAAAAAAAGAAATTTATTTAATTTTTAATAAATTCGGCCGCCTAAAGCATGTTGCTATCGCCGCCTCTCCGTGGACCGCCAAATACGCGAACCATTTCATGTTCCGCCCAGCACAACCGCCAGTGTTTAAAATGGTACCTTTATTAACTGCCGGCAGGGGAAATATAAAAAAAATGTTCAAATATTTTGATCAAAGTCGTTATTACTATTTTATGGGTGTCGGCTGTATCTAAGTGAATACTTATTCTTTAGGAACCGGTATGTAAAATGACTGTCATTTTTGAAGGGTTACAGCTAGTTTAGTTTTAAAACGGTTTCCAAAAGAACAGACTATCGCCGGCTAAAGTCTTAACACTTAAAAAAAATTAAAGAGAATAATGCGTACAGTTCCAATAATGCTAACGAAAAGTATTCAAGTGCTTGTACTGTCTTGTACTTCAATTACCTAATTTGTACATTTTTAATTATTGCGTCTGATTTTTTCGGTTATCTTTTCCTCGGTGCATGCCGCATCCTGGTGCGTGTCATGTGGACAATATAATTATGCAGCTGAAAGTCAACCGCAAAGTTATGTTATGTCCGGAATATGACACTTTTCGAATTTTGTTTGTTTTGTTTGTTGTAACATCTTGTGTCGGTATTTTTTCTACTTCAGGAAAGTACCTACGTATCATTTTGGCTCTTTCGACTCGATTTAAAAAGAGTTGAAAATAGTTCTTCTCCCTTGCACTGTCCCAACTCATTGCCTAGGTAGGCTGTTGGGGTCGGCTCTTCTCGTTCTCAGGCTATATCTTCTTCGGTTCTGGGTATCGCTTTCATCCAGGCCGTTTCTCTGTAGTATTTTGGAGCATTGAGTCATCCAGGAGTTCTTTGGTCTTCCTCTGGATGCCTGTTTTTTACACGTTTTTTCGTATCTATATACTATAATAATTTTGGACCCGAACCCGCCGGTCCAATATTTCCAGAATATTGGACCCGTTTCTGGATCTGTTTCCGGATAACTTTTAATTTTTGTCTCCAAAACGGGAAACATATTTCAGTCAACCCGTGATAAATTGTTTGTGCCAGTACTGGTACATCACTGTCCATGTTAGGAACATAAAATATTTGTGACTATTGCATTATAAAAAGCGGATAACCTTAAAAATGGAATAAAAAGGTGAACCAATTAAAAAGGGACTCCAACATATAAGTTCGAAAAATTTTCGTTTACTTACTACACTGCCGTGGTGAAATTGATAAAAAAAAAATTATAACATTTTTTGCCTCTCCACCACTGGTTCATAAAGGTGTCATGTGTTTTTATTTTATATTTTTAATATTTAATATATATTATATTTAAATAATATTTTTACAAATAGTTATCTTTTAAATTTATTTTCACGTTTGTAGGTACTTCACTATTATTCATTTCCCATATATAATTTTTATATTTTGACTGTCTATACTTTGATTTTCGATTTCAATTTGTTAGTATACATTGTATCCTGGGCCCTGGGCTCTGAAACATGTTGATATTTTTAAATACATAAGTGGTGAATTATATTAAATTATATATAAATAAAAAATAAAAATAAACATTAATTATATTAAAAATATCACCACAAAATTATTCTGCACTTTTTGAAGAAGATTTTACTGCAATTTAGTTCTTGCAACTTAATCTCGCCATGTTTTTATTTAACCATTATTCCACAATCTAGACATATAAAATTTTCTTATTGCAAGTTACTAAATAAAACAACCATTGTACCTACTCTACATTACGTATTGTTAATTTATTTTCTTTTTGTTACTTTTTTCCTATTGCTACTTTTTATAATGTTTTAATTTTTATTTTTAATTCCATTAGTTGTTAATCCTGGGAAACATCACTGGTCACATAAAAAAAAAACTGTTTAGATCCATTATGTATTAGACTGTACTGTATGTTTCCTTATATAAATAAAATTATGCTGCGTAATAATATAATATATCCCAGATATATGATATATCGATCTTAGGACTGGGGAGACAGGGCTCGTAATAGGGGCAATGGAGGAAAATTCTCGATGCATTACATCCACATTCGAGACGTCTTCTCTTTCCTCTTCACCCTTACGACCTTATACTGTAGCATTTCCTGTACATATGTAATTTGTAATTCCCACTTAATGGATGATAAGTATATTCCAATTGTCATTTGTCCTTGCGTTTTGGAGGCAGAGAAGAGGTTTTGTGTGGACGCCTCCCCGTCCCGCTTGCATTCCCATGGGTGTCGGCGGGGCGGTGATTACGGCCACTTTAGCATTAAAAAAATGCCGATATGTCAGCTATTGCCCATAGAACGGCCCTGGGTGTGTGGTGGTTCCCCTTTTCTTCACCCTTACGCTCTACTTCACCCTGCTTCATGCTCTCCTTACTTTTCTTTTCCACGATACCTGTTCTGGGATATCGCTTCGTCCAACTGGGCATTCTTCAGGTCCTTCTCCTCTGCTCCACCACGTGACGCTGGGTTGACCTCTACCTATTTTAGTCCCTTCTATTTTGAGTGCGGTGTGCATTGTATTTCTTTAATTTAATTTTATTTTATTTTATTCAGAATTCAAACGGCTTATTTGATACTAAGAAATAGAACATACGATATAATCTTCGTGCCTCATTACATGGCCATACCATTACAGTCTAGATTTATTCACATTTTCAGCAACAGAGACCACTCTAAAACAACCCCTTATACGCTCATTTCTCACTTTGTAAAGCCTCGTTGCACCCCATACCATCAGAGCATCTTCATCTTCATCTTCGAGTTTCTGCTCTCGCACCTTATTTGCGGTCCAGCATTCTAAGCTGTGCAGATCTCACTGCAGTTTTTTATACAAAACCTTTAGTCCTCACAGGTACACGATAGACGCCAGCGATCGATCTCCATTTCTGCCAGTCTACACAGGTTCTGTGGGTAAGGTTCTGAGCCTAGATATTTAACCGGTCGTATGCCGGCCGTACGAACCGCGGAATGTGCCCTGTCTGCCGCGCAATTCCGCGCACAATTGCTGTTAGACACTTATTTGTGACGGTTATATTAATGTAAAAATCAACAATAATCGATAAAAAGTTGCAGTTTCTGGTTTCTCAATATACAGACTTCAATAATTACTTATTCATTAATTATAAAATAAATAACGAAATTTACTGTCAGAAATGTACGCACATGTTTATCGAATAAAACCATGGAACCAATAACACTAAAGATATTATATTTCAATATTTTCGTTCCAAATATATCAAAGAATATAAAAATACTTCATTTTATTACTTTTTTATTGAAAAAAAAAACACAATTTTAACATATAAATAAAGTAACCCATAAAAAACAAGTTTTTACAATACTCCCTTTCTCATTTTCGGGTTTCGTGTCTACCATTTGCGTCGGAATTTCCATACAACTTACATACTGTAATTATTATTAATTTTTAACGAAAATTTGATAGATCTTCTTGTTCGTCGCCACAAGTCTGCTTGCAAAGTTTCAGCTCGATTGGATCACGGGTAAAGGGTTAAAAATCGATCCAAATTTTTTTCGACGGTAAGCAAGCACGAGTTAATATAAAGGGAGTAAAAAAGTAACCCATAAAAACCAAGTTCTTATTATACTCCCTTTCTTTGTAAAATATAACAACAATTAAAGACGAATTAAAACATATATCATAACACTAAACTTACAGTAATTTAATATATTTCTAAAATGTCAGCTGTTTTGAGCTTTGATAGGACATTTCATGCTTTGAAGATTAAATTCTAAAAACATTTGTCAATCAATTTAGATTTTCGACATTCGTACTGAAAAGTACCTATTATGCACACCGACGGAATAATTCAAATTTATAAAATATTCCGCGACGTTATCGGGCCGCCGTAATCAAACTTTTCTAATGATTCCAATTTGAAAAAACCAATAAAATTTCTAAAAATCCGAAATTATACTATAATTATTAAAAAAATTTAACGAAAATTTGATAGATCTTCTTGATCGTCGTCACAAGTCCACTTGCCAAATTTCAGCTCGATTGGATCACGGGAAAAGGGTTAAAAATCGATCCAAAGTTTTTTCGACGGCAAGCAAGCAGACGCCACGAGTTTAATATAAAGGGCGTAATAACACAATAAATGCTCGGTTCGAAGACGACATTTGGAATGATTTTTTGTCCGGTTTGCGCGGCAAATGAGGTTACTTGACAAATAGAACTCGTTCATTCATTCAAAAACTTGAGACACAACCAATAATAAGGTTTAAAAACCCATAAACGCAGGTAAAATAGGCCGAATTGGCATACGTGTCCAGGGAGCGCAGATCTGCGCTCCGGCACATAGAGGGTGCAAAAGTTGTCGCTCAGGGATCTCCGGCAGACGACCGGTTAAACTCTTTCGGGTAGTTTCCCTCCATCGATGTTTATGGGCTGATCTGTTTGAATCGTGTTACTGTGCGTGCATTTCATGTATTCCGTTTTGCTTGTGCTGATGTCTGACGTCTGTCGAGAATTAATAATACGTTTCTTCTAATAACATGTTTGTTTTGCGGCGGATGGACGGAAATAAGGAAACAGTTGGAGCAATGAGTCACGCAACCGAGGAGAACGTTGTGAAATATATGAATGTGTCATGTTTACGTGGAATTGTTTACTTGGAACGTATCGCACTTAATGTTTTGATGTATGTCCATTGTGTGGTCGCCCCTCAGGAGCCGCGCAATAGCCATCCACCGTCCGTGGGGGCACTCCGATAGCCCCCGCGGTCTCCCTGAATGCCGCCGTTGGATTGGTCTCACCATTCACAAAAAGTACATTTTCAGTATTTTATTAGGTGTACAAATAAATTTCCGCCGTTTGACAAAAGTTGGCCACCAGTAATTTATGGTTAGAATCATTGACGTATTATAATATAGACACGTTATTCCCATATTAGCCGGCTTTCATATGTAGCAAATATTGCATTGAAAGAGACAATAAATCACGGCACACAAACGCTCTGCGCGTAGTTAGAATAATCAGGTAATTCGAAGTCACGGTGACTAAAATAACATAATCATTCTTATAATCACGACACACAAACGCTCTGCGCGTAGTTAGAAAAATCAGGTAATTCGAAGTCACGGTGACTAAAATAACATAATCATTCTTATAATCACAACACACAAACGCTCTGCGCGTAGTTAGAAAAATCAGGTAATTCGAAGTCACGGTGACTAAAATAACATAATCATTCTTATAATCACGACACACAAACGCTCTGCGCGTAGTTAGAAAAATCAGGTAATTCGAAGTCACGGTGACTAAAATAACATAATCATTATTATAATCACGACACACAAACGCTCTGCGCGTAGTTAGAAAAATCAGGTAATTCGAAGTCACGGTGACTAAAATAACATAATCATTCTTATAATCACGACACACAAACGCTCTGCGCGTAGTTAGAATAATCAGGTAATTCGAAGTCACGGTGACTAAAATAACATAATCATTCTTATAATCACGACACACAAACGCTCTGCGCGTAGTTAGAAAAATCAGGTAATTCGAAGTCACGGTGACTAAAATAACATAATCATTCTTATAATCACGACACACAAACGCTCTGCGCGTAGTTAGAAAAATCAGGTAATTCGAAGTCACGGTGACTAAAATAACATAATCATTCTTATAATCACGACACACAAACGCTCTGCGCGTAGTTAGAAAAATCAGGTAATTCGAAGTCACGGTGACTAAAATAACATAAACATTCTTATAATCACGACACACAAACGCTCTGCGCGTAGTTAGAAAAATCAGGTAATTCGAAGTCACGGTGACTAAAATAACATAACCATTCTTATAATCACGACATCACAAATCAGTCTCTGGCGTAGTTAGAAAAAATCAGGTATATCGAAAACGTCACGAACGGTGAACCTAAAAAATACACAGAAACATATACTAATAAAATCAACGGTACAACACAAACGCTCTGCAGCGTGAGTGAGAAAAATCAGTATATTCGTAAGTCACTGGCTGTGACTAAAATACACAGACCATTACTTATAATCACGACACACAAACGCTCTGCGCGTAGTTAGAAAAATCAGGTAATTCGAAGTCACGGTGACTAAAATAACATAATCATTCTTATAATCACGACACACAAACGCTCTGCGCGTAGTTAGAAAACAGGTAATTCGAAGTCACGGTGACTAAAATAACATAACCATTCTTATAATCACGACACACAAACGCTCTGCGCGTAGTTAGAAAAATCAGGTAATTCGAAGTCACGGTGACTAAAATAACATAATCATTCTTATAATCACGACACACAAACGCTCTGCGCGTAGTTAGAAAAATCAGGTAATTCGAAGTCACGGTGACTAAAATAACATAACCATTCTTATAATCACGACACACAAACGCTCTGCGCGTAGTTAGAAAAATCAGGTAATTCGAAGTCACGGTGACTAAAATAACATAATCATTCTTATAATCACGACACACAAACGCTCTGCGCGTAGTTAGAAAAATCAGGTAATTCGAATAATAGTGAAAATTGGATCGATTCGTGGAGAGAAAAAATAGATGAAGAAAACAGAAAGAAGAAAAAAAAGATGCTGCCAGAAAGAAAAGTAGTGGAAAGCGATGGAAAATATTTTGAATAAAACAGTAGGTTCCGTTCTTTTACAATAGATGCCCAATTTTTGATAAAAAACGGCGGAAACTTTTTTTATAAATAGAGATGCGAACACGGACTACGTGACTATTCTTACTATTTTCAAACTAAGCTAAACGCTTGTGCTATGAAAATAGGACTAACTCGCTAGACTGGAGTGAGGTTCGAACCCGCGACTTTTAGATCACGAGGCGAGTGTCCTAACCACAAGACCAACAAGCATAGCACATATACACGATATTATTTTTTATGTCAATTTTCAAAAAGCCTCCTTTCTCTCTTAAATAGTATGGTCAATACTAAAGTACATATATATACATATCCTGAGCCGTTCTATGCGCAAAAGCGTCCATATCGGCCCAGCACATTCGCCGCCTGGTTGGCATTGTTTTATGCTAAAGAGACCTCCTCGCTCGGCCTTCGTCAATACAACACGCAGAGACGAAAACCGGGCGAGTCGGTCGCGCAAAACCTTAATTGTCCCGCGCATAATGAGTCTTTATTTGTAAAATGGTTGTACAATATATAATACCAAACTACAATAAAATAAAATAAGAACACCCAAAAAAGGCGCAGGACGTAGAAAACTCCAGTCCTCTGTGGAGGAGAAAGGATTTAAAGAAAAAATAAAAACATAAAAGATTTGTGTCCAAAGAAATCATAATCGACGGTTCAAACACTGGTTCAGGAATCAACAATATTTCGCAGGAAACTCGTCTGCACGGCACGGGTCTAAATCGTGCAATCCGAGATGACTATGCAAATGTTTTCATAATTATCCAATACTAACGTACAGGATCATCGGTACACAACACAAAAACCATGTAAACAGAAATGTAATAATATAAAATGAAAGTGTTATTACGCGGTACAATTTCCCGCAGGGGTAGAAAGGGACGGTGCAACTAGGGAATGCAATCCCGATCCCGCGAGATCTCCAGGCATTTTGCGAGATCAATCCCGAACCGAAAAATCGGACGGGATTATCGGGATTGATCAACATTTTTTTATGTTTTGTATGTTTAATTGTATATGTCTATAGAGTTTTTAGTACGTACTTAAAACTTATGTTCATGTCATATTCAAATAATGAAAATAGCTTTGAATAATATTTGCTGTATTTTATCAACCTAACTTAGTAATAAAAACTACTACTAGTTAGTAGTTTTTACTCTACATTGACTGATTGATGCTTGGAAAAACGCCTACAAAAACTTTAATGCAATGATTAGTAATGAGATACCACCTACGTTCACGGTGTTGGCCTGAACTCGTATCATATAACACTGATAATTCTATTAATTGCTCCTCCGACATTTTAAACAAAAACTAACAAAAATATCTATAAACCAAGAATGTTCTTGAAAGACTGACGCGTGGTGTCGGGTGTTAACAGGAAACACACTGCGTGCGGTGCGTCGGGTGGCGCGTGTGCCCCCTCTCCCGGCAACACGCCGACCTGGATCTGGATGTCACCGCGTGGGGTTGCGTTTCATCACATGGCGTGTTGTCTATTTGTATCTGACCATATTAAATATATGAGATTGACAAGTACTGACATGCGTGGCGTGGAGTGGTGTCGCGTCGCGTTTTAGTAGTATGTTTCAACCTTAATTGTATAACATTGTGACGCCGTCAATTGGGACGTTTTTAAGATTGACAAATTTGGAATTAATGAGTTCAACCAATGAGAAAGCTATAAAACGTAAACCAACGTTATTCACAATAGGTGAAAGGGATGTTGACATTCCTAAGAATTGACATTTTGTTTTTTTTACTTATTAAGTTGTCCTAAAACTTATAGTACCTACTTAGACCGGTCAGGCGGGTGCAACTGAATTTTATAATTTTAATTAGATCGTAGTGTGTTTTGGAGAATAAAATAAATAAATAAATAAAATAAATAAATTTCCTTAAAAATAGTAACATTCTTCGGTGTGCTAAGTTTGTATTAATATAATTACATGTCACTTAAATATTTCCTTTTAAATGCATCATAATATTTCTATTATTATGCGGTCGAGTCGGTTGACATTGAATAATACGCAAACTGTTTCTCATTGCATGGTTTTTTATAACTATATTTTTACCCTTCAACAGGCCAGGAGGCCCAATTTAGGGCTCCTGAAAACCCGGGGTTTTGAAACCCGCCGGGTCCGGTTCAATATTTTGAAAACCCGGCGGGTTCGGGTCCAAAATTATTGTACTATAAATACATATACGAAAAAAAGTTTTTATAATGTTTATTGCAAATAATTATACATATGTATGATAAAAAACAAAGATCATGAATTTATACGAGTACATAGTTTTTATACATAGGATATTTAAAAAGTATATTTTAAAAATAATTACACACGTAGAAATAAAAAGAAATGCAAATACGTATGATAAAAAAGAAACAATGATAAAGAACATAGAAGAGTATTTTACAAAGGTAATTCTTTTAATTAAGAATTTCTTAAATAATTTTTTAAGAAAATTAACGCTGTGAGGGACTTATCATGTAATGATGATATTTGTGGAAAAAAAAATTGTGTAAAAATTAGTCGACACCAAAAATGTTCGCTCATTGTCTGTTGATGTTGATCTCACTGTGTAAACCGCTTCGTAGAGCCTCTTTAAAAGATTTACTGAACGTTTTTAAATTAATTTAAACTAACGGAACTTTATAAGTAATTAAATTTAATATATAAAAATAAACCCAAACCCGGCATTATAAATTAAAATTAATATATCACATAAAACCCGAACCCGGCAGTTTTGACCCCGGGTTTCGGGATTTAGGGTCATTACCCGACCGGGTCCGGGTCGAATCGAGTTGGGTCCAGAAGCCCTAGCCCAATTATTACAGAAGCTAAATACCTCACAAAACACTCAGGCAATCATATACATTAAATTGTGACCTCACCGGGAATCGAAGCCGGAACTCTCGATGTGAGAAACCAGTGTTATGCCCACTGCACATTTTTCTTTTAAAGGGGAATACCTACCTAGACATTTCGAACAAATCGATTTTCAAATTACCAAAAAAATTACCAAAATATCTTGGTAACCACTGAACCGATCGACTTGAAATTTCTAGTGGTTATTCTATACATAATCATCTGGTCTTTGTCGTGGGATATTTTAAGTGACTTAGTTTTTTTGATAATCGGCATAATAAACCCAAATTTTTCCCTAAAAACGCTATTTTAAATTCAAATGCCCGCCATTTTGTCAAAAATCCCTACTTCAAAAACTAAATTACAGCATCGCTTTTGATAATCTTTTTGTTTTTTTTATTTTGATGATTAGAGATGAAATGGGGGTCGTTACTGCGGAGGAACTTTTTTCGGCAGTCAACAAAACCCAAGAATTTTCCGCCAACGTTGAATATTTTTTTATGAAAAAAAATCAACATATTTTTAAAAGTATGTACTTTCATGTAAAAATAATACGAATACCGTAAATTTATATAGGTTTTCTTTAAAAAATTCACAAAAATATTGCCTTTTTTCGCTCTTCGTAGGTAGGTATTCCACCTTATGTTAGCAAATGATTTTTTATTCATATTGTTATCTGTTCTTCATTTGACTTTACTGTCCTTGGAGGTAAAAAAGTAAATAACAGTACAGCGTCTATATTTCTTCGACAGGTTTTTTTTAAATTTGGGCGCACTTGGGACACGAGTCTAATTTTGACTTATTATTATAATCCCAAATCTTATCTATGTCCCAAATGCAGAAAAGTTTCCACCGCAAAAATGTCGGAACGCGAAACCGATTTATTGGTGACATCTCTTAACTCTGAACCCACAGGTAGGTACCTACATATATGTCAAAGATAAGCGTAAATGTCAAATGATATTTAAATACCACGAAGGTTTGTAATTAAAATTTACCCATTTTCATTATATTAACGGAAGCGTTATTATAATATTTTGACCTAATGATATCAATTTCAGGAATTTAAGTTCTGCTACCTCCAAGTAGCGTGGTCAATTTTGTTTCACCTTCTTTTTTGACGAAGCTTGATTAGATTCATCGAAATGGACAAATCAAGTCTAGAACCTTAATAGATTGTGTGATTATAGGTATGGAAAGAAAAACACTTGTTTTTTAGTTCTACATTTTTAATTTTTTTAGGCGCGTTTCGTCTTATAAGGGCATTACCAATCCTTATGAGATTGACAATGCCCTCAAAGGCTAAACGCGTCCCAAAAATTAAAAATGTGGAACTAAAAAAATTTGTGTTTTCCTTTCCATATGTGATTATGGAGTTACTTCCGGAACAAAGTAAGATTGTGTGATGTCCCCGGCTGTTAGCCCTGCCGGGGAATGTATAAGGGAGAATTTCAGCCCTCAAACATTAACTGCTTTACCTCTCTGAGGAGCTTCTAGACATGGAAAGGTATGTCTGTTATACAGGGTGTAAAGGAACTGGTCCAAGATACTTTCCAGGCACATTCCTGTCTAATTTACGAGTCAAAAATGTTCAAATTATGAACAATAATGTCCTAATATCAATAGTTAGAGATGAATCAAAACGATGACGAATATTTAATTTTTTTCAATATTTATGACTTATCTATTTTCTTTCAAACGTAGTAATATCATTAGTATAGTGTAACAAATATCTAAAATTTATTTGCTTTAATACAAGCCAAATAAAATGTTTAAAACTTTGCACAAATTTGAAAAATAATTTTTTGCAAGAATTTTAACATTTTATTTGACTTATATTAAAGATTATGATTTTTTAATAGTCAATTTAAGTTAATTTTACGAGTTCCAATTTTTACACAAGTCAAAAATATTGAAAATAAATGCAAACTTTGAAGCACTTATTTCAATAAGTATGTTTAATATCATAGTTCATAATTACATAAAACGCTAACCTCAAATAAAAAATAAGGTTAGGATCTCAGCTATCGCAGTTTAATCGTTTTTAGGATCAAGTAAAAGTTAAAATTAAAATATTAATAGTATGTAATGAATTTACATAAATTATTAATACCTATACATATATGTATTAATAATTAAATGTATAAATACATTTTCCAAAGGAACCGGAAAAAAATTGGCAAAAATGTTGAGAATATTTGAATAATTCTTACACGGCGGAGTTATAAACGTACAAAGGTGACAATAATAAACTAATTCAAAATAATATATAATAAACTAAAACAACAATACACAAACACAATTAATAAATATAAAAATGGTAAACAAAACATTATTTTTTTATTATCTCTGTACAACATTATTCCAGACTTGTCGACCCCATCTTGGTAAGCTTTTCATATGTGCATTAAACGGAAGATTTTTAGTAAAACTTAATCAACACTTATCACGTGAAATCAAAATAATTAAAATATTGTAACATTATATAGATAGTCTTCAGTTTTACATTAAATGAAGAAAATAAATCAGAAGTTACCATTAGATGTGTTTCCGTTTCCAGTATGCCTCTATTATATAGAAGCACATAGAGTATACAATTTGTCCAGCAACAGTCTGACTGTAATGCAGAACCGTATGCTTCAGAAAGCACCGAAATGTTGACTTAAAAAGTCTGACACGTCGCTTCACAACATTTCTGATTTTGTTGTGACTTTTTTATACCTAGATTCGGTGTATTCTGTCCTGGATTTTATAAAAGCATAAGAAGCCAGGACCCTGATGGACACCTACCCACAATCTCCTGAAAGTTCAACAATATTTTATGTTGTAAATTGCATAAAACTGTTGGAAAAATATGAAAAATCAAACTTTGTATTTATATACATAAATAAAATAATGTATGTTTAACCAGATAATATTAAAATAATTTTCAAAGCAGCAATTGATCCGCATAATATGTTATAATGAATATGTTAGTATCATATGAGAAACACAAATTTTCTACGAGTTTTTATGAAGACATTTTTTTTTATGAACTCAGAGAGTATTTTGCAACTCACGTGTGATTCGGAACAAGTTTTGCAACTCATCCAAATATTTGTTTTACTCTTAACGCAATGGAGTGGGATTTTTTACTCAATGTAGTCTTATTCGATAGATTTTTACATTCTCCACCATATGACAATCTAACCTAATTTATTCAAAATTCGCCCAGAACGGATTTTGTAATTCTACGGCTTAAATACACTGTATTAAAAGATGATATAAGAAATATTGTTTCTTACAAACGTATGAATTTCTTCATCCCCAGCGTCCAGATGAAATATCACGGCTAAACTTGTAACCGCCGCGTTACCGCGTATTCAATTTTTCCAATCTTGGCATTTGACAGATAAATATTTACTTCTTTCTCCCTCCCTCTATATCTCTCTCATGCAGAAGGTTACAGAAACAGACACCGTTGTAAAGCTATGTCTCGTTTATTTTTAATTAAAATTACCTTCCACAATAACAATTGCGGCAGAATAACCTGCAATAATTCATGTTCAATACTAAATCCAAAAAAGGATATCAATATCTTGGAGTAATTATAGACCAGCAACTTAAATGGCATAGCCACATCAACGAGTTGGCGAAAAGAATAAGAAGATGTATGTATATTTTCATAATACTACGAAACATTTTAAACATAGAAAATTTAAAAACGGTATACTATACAACTTTCCACTCCACTATCCAATATAGAATAATAGGGTGGGGTGGAACTTATAATAATATAATAAATCGAATTAAAGTAATTCAGAGTATGATTATTATAGTCATACTAAAAAAATCAACATTACCGACACAAATACTACTGAAAATATTTCTAGTCCCAAAGGTAGAAACTATATATGAAAAATATCAATTGTGCAACTCATCAAAGAAAACTAACAAACAAAATTTAAAAAAAAAACACATTACCAAGATTACAAGACATCTTTAAAATCCCAAATGCAATACAAAAAAAATCAACAAAATTTCATATACTCAAGCATAACATTTTTTAACAATCTTTCAATAAAAAATATACAAAATACAAGACAATTGAAAAACAAATTAAGAGAACATCTCAATAAATACAACTAGACACCATTACTCATAAAATCAAAACATTCCACTGCCATATATATAATATAATGTAAAATAATTAAATGTAAAATGCAAAGTACCTCGTCCGAGCACAAGAGCAATGCTCTTAAATAACTATGTATAACACAATTATATAATAAATGTTATTGTATTTTTTGTAAAAAAAAAATATTTTCGTCTATCAGATGTTGAGATAACGATGTTAAGATCCCAATAGAGCTATTGCCAGAATACGGCCGATTGTAGGAAGACAACCACGGCTGGTGTATTCCCGAATTCGCGAAGTGGAATTTAAAAAATAATAGATTAGTGTAATGCTGGTGCCCAATCTATTTATATTTTGTTTCAGAAATAAATGTGTATGTGTGGTAGTTTGACCAAAACCAGAGATACAAAGACAGGAAGTCGCCCCGGCTGCGGTGCGCTGTCCGCGAGCACCGCCTCCTCCATCAGATCCGCTCCTATCGCGCGGCGGTCATTTGGATGCTTTTGGAAACTTCCTGACAACTCGCCGAAGCCGACATTTTTACGCTGAATTATGCGGTTTGGTTCTCGTGGGAAACTACGATCACACTTGTACTAAGTGGATGCAATAACAAACGGTAATTATATCCAACAACATTACACAAGCCAACATAATATGTTAATTTTTATTATTTTTTACAGTGCGGTTAACTCAACTAGACAACGCCTGTACCACAGTTTGTATACAGTTATAAAAAATTCAAATTCATAACAAATGGTACTAATCGGTTTACGTTTTACACTTTATTGTGTACAGATACGCAACAAAAGGTAATATACAGGTAATAGGAAATATAATGATTATATACGTAGGTTAATTTTTTTTTAAATAGAGATGCGAACACGGAATACGTGTCACATCAGTACTCTTACTATTTTCAAATTTAGCTAAACGCTTGTGCTATGAAAATAGGACTGACTCGCTGGTCTGGAGTGAAATTCGAACCCGCGATCTTTGGATCACGAGGCGAGAGTTCTAACCACAAGACCGACAAGCTACTCTTTTATTTTATTTATTTTATTAATTCATTATTTTATTTTATTAATTAATTGTTTTTCGTTCTAGTAAAATACCCATCTTTATTTTATTTATTTCTGGATTTTTACGTACTGATCACGAAAAGATTATTATATATAGAATTTATCCATTGATTCATACTTTTTACGACAAAATATTTTTATTTTTGAGGATTTTCAACCCCGGGATTTTTAGGATTCATAGAAAAAAGTTGAACGCCCCCCAGACAGGGACCCGGGAAGAGCTAAATAGCAAAGAAATGGGCGAAGAGGGTGAAATCGTTGGAAGAAATAAAACTAGCAATAAAATACCTTAAAAGCGGAAAGGCAGCCGGACTAGATGAGTTCCGACCCGAAATGTTAAAAACTATGGGCAATCAAGGTCTCAGGTCCCAATATTTAAAAAAACTAACCCATAAAAACTAAGTTTTAATTATACTCCCTTTCTCATTTACTAGCGGAAACTGGTTTGGCGCTTAACCTACGTGTTGGGCTTCGGTCCGGCGACGTAATAAAATAATAATAAAGGGAGTAATAAAAAATTTCCAAAAATCCAAAATTATACTATAATCAGGTTAGTGTCTACCATATGCGTCGGGATCTCCATGCATAAGTTGTATGAAAAAACCATTAAAAATTTCTAATAATCCAAAATTATACTACAATTATTATTATTTTTTAACGAAAATTTGAAAAATCTCTTTGATCGTCGCCACGAGTCTGCTTGCAAAGTTTCAGCTCGATTGGATGACGGGATAAGGGTTAAAAATCGATCCAAAGCTTTTTCTTTTTTCGTCAAGCAAGCAAGCAAACGCCACCTGTTAAAAGAAAGGGAGTAAAAAAGGGACCAGAAGCTATGCCCCAACTATCGATGAATTACACTTCTCAGTCAACCGGAAAAAGTTTACACTAGGATCATGGAAAAAATATGTCGAAGAGCGTCAGGCACAAGGTACATTCCAATCCCACTATCCGCTATAATGCTCCGAGATTATAACCCTACCCATGCACTATATTCAAACAATTGTAGGTACCAACTAAAATATGTCCAAGAGCGTCAGGCACAAGGTACATTCCAATCCCACTATCCGCTATAATGCTCCGAGATTATAATCCTACCCATGCACTATATTCAAACAATAGTAGGTACCAACTAAAATATGTCCAAGAGCGTCAGGCACAAGGTACATTCCAATCCCACTATCCGCTATAATGCTCCGAGATTATAACCCTACCCATGCACTATATTCAAACAATAGTAGGTACCAACTAAAATATGTCCAAGAGCGTCAGGCACAAGGTACATTCCAATCCCACTATCCGCTATAATGCTCCGAGATTATAACCCTACCCATGCACTATATTCAAACAATTGTAGGTACCAACTAAAATATGTCCAAGAGCGTCAGGCACAAGGTACATTCCAATCCCACTATCCGCTATAATGCTCCGAGATTATAACCCTACCCATGCACTATATTCAAACAATTGTAGGTACCAACTAAAATATGTCCAAGAGCGTCAGGCACAAGGTACATTCCAATCCCACTATCCGCTATAATGCTCCGAGATTATAACCCTACCCATGCACTATATTCAAACAATTGTAGGTACCAACTAAAATCAAACTGTAAACAAAATCAAACGTTGCAAATAGTGCGCATATTTCCAGCATTAAAAAATTAGTGAGGTCTGCAAATTATTTTAAAATGCCTATATTTAAAATACGTATATTTAAAATACGTATATTTAAAATACGTAAATGAAGAGAAGACAGGTCATAAATATTGAAAAAAAAAGGCAAACTTCAATGTCACTTATCTCCTTTACTGTTGGCACCCAAAGCGTAAAGAATATTTTCTATTCAAAATGGAATGAAGAAGACGTCCCGAAGTTTTTGCTACTATATATGAGACTAACTAACTAACGTGAGGGTTAGCTTCTATCCTGGCACACCATTTTTGCTTCGGCCACATTCATACTTCTTCTAATACAAGTTCTACGGTTGTTGCGGCTTTTAACAGGGCCATCCTTAAATACTTGTAGTATTTGAGGATGCCCCTGTTAAATGAGACATATATGAGATACCTGTATAAAATATCACACATAAATGAATTTAGCGTGCTGGAGTGTTGTACAACGCGTCAAATATGATAATTAATTTTTTAATTAATAATTTACTTCGACCTAAGAGATAACGTTATTTTTGTGATTATCACACCAACATTAAAAAAATAGACAAGTCGTAGATTTTACGATTTTACCCAAATAATTTAAACAAACAAAAGGAGATGGGAGTATTTATTTATGCCCGTGTAATTCCTTAATTAATTTATTTATACGACTTTTTCAATTCTAGATGAGACCTGAATCTACACGGACTATTGGTGTGAGAAGTGAGGCGAGTGTGGAGTATAAGGGATGCATAATTACTTGTCGTTAAGGGGGTAATCTAGTCTAGAGGCATGGGTGTTCCGCACGGGAACTGATAAATTTTGCGCGGTTCCATCAAGCCTGCTTCCGAAGGCCGAGGTTGTAAGTCACGGCCCGCTTCGGAGACGACACAGTGCTAACACTTAGTGTAGTGCAGAGCCTTTCGCCTTGAATGCGAAATGCCTCATAGAGAATCGTCCGTCGCGGGGGTCCAGAAGCACAGGAGATTGCAGAGGCTGGCCCGTATATTCTCAGCCGCCATCTTAAGCAGGGGTCAAGCAGGGTGTGAAGTAAAACGCAGAATAAAATGTTCCAGTAGGCGTACTCGGCAGAGGCTCCCAGCAGAAGTAGAGAGTAGTGAGCACTCGCCCGCCCGGCGCAGTATTTATACAGTGCGGAAAGCTTCCCCCTGACACGCGCCGCCGACCAATCAGCGCGCTCGATTCACCGGGCGCTCGGAGAGCAAAATGACGGCCTCCCGTGCCGATTCGCGGATTAAAATTAAATATTTTAATCGATAGCAAATTAAACGCCACCCCCCCGGGGATTTTAACACATCATCTATACCAATCTATGTCTTGCCCATAGGATGATGTCGTTTACTGGAACCGCAAGAGTGAATTTACCTAGTTATTCAACAAAATATGCCGATTTACCGCGGCATTTTCAAGAATTAATTTACATTAAATTCGGTTAAAAATAGTAAACATGATTTTACGAGATTCTAAGTTATACCATTAGATAGATCTCAACCAAGCGCATCCTTTGGTGATATTTTCAAGTATGTCGGATAGATATTAATTGCGTAATGGGCAGACAAAGTATGTCACCACCAATAAAGCGCACTAGCTAACTTTCAAACACGCAAAAACATATCACTCCCATAGATGTTCACATGAGGAACACAATAAAAAATGTTTCAGCTCGCTAGGACGTCTGTAACGTCCGTAATCAGAGTTCAAAAATATTCGCTGGTGGCCCCACTCAGCCGCACGGCGCCACCATGGCGCCGGGTTTTTTTTCATTACTCGCGCGGGCTGCGTACAGGCGGCGCGGTCAGGCCAGTTTATCGGGGCCCATGCGAGATATTTTACTCTCAATCAAACATTTTTTATTTTAATTTCTACTTTACAATACCACACAAAGGACTCATTTGGCACATTTAAATACCTATGTATTTTTACTTCCTCGCCTCTTCGAGGCAGGACATTTACATAAATTCCATCAAAACAGCGGCCATTTTATGATAGTCCGCGGCGCTCCGCGCGATTTAAAAATGATTTTATTCCCATCGCGCGAGCTTTCCCTGTATATCAAGACCACGAAACATCAATTTTATTCAGTATTACATTTACAAATGTCTTATCTAATTCTTAAATATTTCATTAAATATTTCATTAAATATTTCATCAAACTTAAATATTTAATTTTCTTAAGTATTTCAAATATTTCAACACTTTACAAGATAAGACCAAAAATGTAATTTCTTCGTGGAATTTTTCCAACGCCCTCCGTCGGAGATGTCACATATCGCCGGCTCAGTGCCAGCGCCGACTATCCGCTTGGAGGCGA
>JADDOH010005174.1:0-37739 GCA_016648135.1 Agrypnia vestita | reverse complement strand
AAAACAACTATTAAAATTTGGGTAAGAGAGATGGGTCGACCAGCTATTGGGAAACTCATCCAAACAAATTGAGAATTAGAAAAATTCAGATTGTATTAGTGTATATTTAGGCGATTATAAATCTTTTTTAAAAACTTATTTGTTCAAAATGTACTTTTTGTTTTAACCTATTTTGTATAAATGTACTTACATATATGTTATAATTGTAAACGTTGCCTGTCTCAACACAGAGCTCTCTAGTGAGACAGGCATAGTATAATTTAACTCAAACAAATGTAAAAGTAAAGAAATTAAATAAATAAAAAATAAATAAATAAAAAATAAGAACAATTTATGATATTTTTATTAAAAATTTATATTTTATTTGACAACCTTTTATTACCTTTAATTATTAAAAAAAAAACAACAACTAATGACACTAAAATAATCATGAAAATAGCTCAAAATCGTGTACTCAAGCGATTTACCTGCAGCGTAAAGGGAGGGGGGGGGTATAAAAAATGGACCAACAGGGATTCTGGCAACATTCATATTGTTAATCTACAAGCTATTCTGAACTTGCATCAATTGCCAGAATGCGGTCCTCATATTGTGCATACTCAAGTCCACCCAGCTCCCGGTGTGTAAGACTAAAGGACAGCGCACAGTGGTCGGAAAAGACAATCTGAGAGAGCGAAATTATTTTAGTGTTTATTTGTATTCTATACCCATTAAATAATAATAATAAACCAATTTAAAGATACAAAAAATAAAATAAATGTAGTATTGAAAACTTGATTATACCACCTAACCAGACTTAAATTAATTCTAAACTTGTGTTTATGACGTCCACAATTGATCCACTCTCGACGTATTTGCCCACAAAAATTTAACAAAGCTTTTTTATGATACCTTGTTGTATTAATCGCCCTTAAAACAGCTTTTTTAACTTTCTTTAGAAAAGTCTCGATCCTTTAACCATACTCGAAATAGTTTTTTCCTTGGTAAATAAATAAATTCTGAATACAGGCGTACTGAAGTGCACTCCGATTGATTTTAAATCTGTAGCCAAGGTATTAGAGAACGTTTACAACAATTAGAATCAATACAGGTCAATCCCAGTTTTGGCAGTCTAAGGCATGCAGAAAAAATTCACGATATTTTGTTAAAAACAAATCGTGGCTTTGTAGAATATTAATTGAAAAAAAATGTGGATTATATTTAAAAAAAGTTATCTAAGTTTATCGATTCCATAGTTCGAAGAACAAAAATCAAAAATATAAACGCACCACTTTGGTACAAACACTCATATCCGACTGACAACAACTCAACTTAATTTTTTTGCAAGAACATATCACTGCCTGCTCGACTAGACGCGAGGGGTTTATTCTAGGTAATTAACTATTAGTGGAACTTTATTACCCAAGGAACTAAGTTTATTTCGCTGCATATATTATATTTTTATTACGACTTTCGTTTTTTGAATTTTGCGCGCACAGAATCTAATTTCCAACCTTTGTGCAGCATGAGGATTGGGGTGATAGAGTCTGGTGGGTATGTAGGCCAAAAAATGGTGAAGTAAAGTTAATTATTCATCCCGCTATCCTTTTCGTGGGGTAGGTAATCGACGTACTGACCCACTAGCCTAGAAAATATAGATATATAAAACATTAATAATATTTTAAACAACGACGAAATAAAGTGTCAATTTAGAATTTTTTTATTTAAATGTTGAATACTTTTAACAAATCATATTCCATGCGACTCCATTGTGAGATGTTTATTGTCCCAGAATAGTCGCCACCACTTGTAAATATTCAATGTAATACGATGTTTATATGAGTGGCCAACTTTTTGCATAAGAATTATTATTTGCTTGTTTCCATAACAATCGATACCCGGATATAACATAATTGCATGAAAGGGAAGCATGTTTCTTAAAAGAAAAGCACTTCATGGTATAAACCGACATTTTAATAGGACGATATTTATTGTTTTATTAATATACTTAATAATACTTAATATAATTAATAAACAACAAATAACATAATTGCATGAAAGGAATGCATGTTTCTTAAAAGAAAAGCACTTCACGGTATAAACCGACATTTTAATAGGACGATATTTATTGTTTTATTAATATTCTTACCCTTCTGCGGCCACAAATTCCCTTACTCTATTTACTTATAATTACGATGGCTAACCAAACATCACTCTCTGTCAACGCCATCTCTTACAAATTCTGTTGCCTACGTAGGGCCGATAATTAACAAATGACTGAATAACTAAATGACGCAAAATATTCACAGCCAAAGACTGCTAATAATCGGATAGGCAGGAACTTTAATGTGACAAAACATGAAAACAGTTTATCTGCTTTGTGTCTAAGCATATGCTTTCTAAGACTCGATTTTTAAATTAGTATGCTAGTATGATTCCATACAATTTTAAAGATGATTTCTGATTGCACATGTAATTGCACTATGAACATGAATATAATTTTACTCCAGTATGCGTAAGCACATAACGTTTGATCTATGAATGCACGAATAATTTCACTCCAAACATGAAAACACTTTCTCTAGATTATGTGCGAGCGCATGTGATTTTAACTACGATTTATCATTGCAAGTTTATTGCACTGTGCACATAAAAATAATTTCTCTGCATTATGCGTAGGCAAGTGTCTTTTAAATTTCGATTTCTGATTGCAGGAATAATTGCACTGCGAACGTTAAAATAGTTATTCGCTAGTATGTTTTAGCGCATGTTTATTAAAAGAATATTTACAATTGCACGAGTAACTGCACTGCGAACATGAAAAAAGTTTCTGTCCAGTGTGCTTCAACATATGATGTTTTAAGTATAATTTACGATTACACGAATAATTGCACTGCGAACAAGAAAATAATTTCTCTGCAGAGTGTTGAAGCATGTGTCGATTTAAGTTTGATTTCCAATTGCATGAAAAATTGCACTGTGAACATGAAAATAGTTTAGCTCCTGTATGTTTAAGCACGTGTACTCTTAAGGTTGATTTATGATTGCATGAATAGTCGCACTCTGAGCAAGAAAACAGTTTCTCTGCATTATGCGTAAGTACGTGAGATTTTAAAGATGATATCTCAATGCACGAATAATTGCACTGCGAACATGAATATAGCTTAATTCCAGCATGCTTACGCATATGTTTTTTAAAAGATGATTTATCATTGCACGAATAATTGCATTGCGAACATGAAAGAACTTTCTCCCCAGTGTGCTTAAGAGCATGTTTGTTTAAGTTTGATTTCCGATTGCAGGAATAATTGCACTGCCAACATGAAAATAATTTCTCTCCAGTGTGCTTAAGCCCGTGTAAATTTAACTCTGATTTCAGATTGCAGGAATAACTACACTGTGAACATGAAAATAGTTTTACTCCAGTATGCTTAAGCACATGTAATTTTAAGCTTGATTTCTGTTTGCATGAATAATTGCATTGCGAACATGAAAATACCTTCTCTCCATTCTCTCCAGTGTGCTTAAGCATATGTCGTTTTAGGTGTGGTTTCCAATTGCACGTATAATTGCACTGCGAACATGAAAATAGTTTCTCTCCAGTGTGCTTAAGCACGTGCAAATTTAAATGTGACTTCCGATTACAGGAATATTCGCACTGTGAACACGAGAATAGTTTCACCCCAGAATGCTTAAGCATATGTTCTTTTAATGATGATTTATAATTGCACGAATAGTTACACTGCGAACATGAAAAAAGTATCTTGCCAGTATGTGAGAGTTCGTGAATTCTTAAGGAAGGTTTCTGCTTGCTCGTGTACGGGCACTGAGAACACGAAAACATCTTCTTATCAGCGGGAGTGAGTGTGCACCTTCTCGAAGATTTCTTAGCTTTTGAAATGATCTCCAATTTTGGCAGCTTTTGGTGGACAGGCGAAGACACAGTTGGAGTTTCCGAAAAAGAATCTTGTATTCTCGAGAGATCTGAAATGTAAATATTTTTGTTAAATTTACTGCACGATTTGGATCCAGGATCATCTCGGAACTCTGTTCGGTAATATCGACAGGTGTCCTGATATCAAAAAATAAATACGACAACTTTAATAAAGTGATGAGAAATGCGTGGCTGTACTTTTTAACTATGAATGGGGATGAATGAGAGCAAAAAATGTGTACAATGTTCTGAAGAGAAGAGTCAAATATGTTGTGAAGAAAACAAAACAGCACCTAAAAAAAGGAAAAGGTGTAAAAATGTCCGAAAATTTTCCGGAACGACATTTTTTTGGAGGTATCATGTCAATGAACGGCAGTGACGTGCAGCGCATACAAGCAAAAAAGCTGTGCATTAGTAAAGATTTTGGAAAACAAACATTAATTTAATCATTATCTTAAGAAAAAGTCGGTCTGAAATTCTAACCGTAATTCGTCCTACGGCTAGATGCTTTATTTTCGACGTTTCTGTATCCACCTTCATGTCGATTCATAATTCCATAGATCTAATCAAGTCGAAAAAAAACTCGTCCTGAACTGGGTACTTTGACTCATCTGACATTTTTTTACAAATTCCACACAAAGCTTTTTGTGTGAATTCTATTACTCTTTTCTATGGTGAATTCCAACTGTCAAATCATGATAATATGATCTCCATATTATGTTAAGTACGTTTGTTCTTTTCTTTTATTATTTTTATAAACTCAATCTGTTTCTATTTACATGAATTAGTTTATGGTAATTTATTAAGAAACTTCGTAAAATGTAGGTTTTTGAACATTTTATACGAAATATGAAATGTTTACTTACGAAGACATCGCCATCGATGATATCATACGATGTTTGATTTATTTTTGTGAAAAGATACGTATATCTGAAATTAGTATTATTCCCGATTAAATTATATATATAAATCGTCTTCGAAATAAATTGAAAATTTTTGCCATATTACCTAAATATAACGCTACATATTACCTACATTTAAAATTGCATATAAAATGTTCAAAAACCTACATTTTACGAAGTTTCTAATAAATTACTAATTCTATATAATAAACTAATTGATGTTAATAGAAACCTATTGAATTTGTGTGATTGTTAACTCATTAATTCAAATAAAAATAATAAAAGAAAAAAGAACAAACGTACTCAACATAATCATTATGATATGACAAATGGAATTCACCATAGAAAAGAGAAATAGATTTCACACAAAAAGTTTTGGGTGTAACTTGTAAAAAAAAAACATTTTTTGCAACTGACGTGCGCGCAATTCTCACGTCACATTGGAGATTTCGAATAAACACACTATTATATGAAAAATTTACTTGTCCAATACAAAAAACTTGCAGACATACAGATGAGTCAAAATACACAGTTCAGGACGAATTTTTTCTCGACATGACTTGATCTATGGAACAAATTTGTTGGACGCAAACAACATAGATAAATACAAGTAAGTCAGTTTAGAGAAAAAAGCATTATTTAGATTAAGTTTATTTGTGATCCAATGATTCCCAGGTATACGAATGATGCTGATGAGTTTTCGGATTTTTTCGATGGTAAACGCACCTTTGGCAAAAATCTCACAATTTTTTAATATTCCGTATTTTTCCGTTGTCTGTGGTTTACATCTTATCTTTAGTGATATAAATGTCAAAGTTAATGTTGAAGAAGACAAGACATTTAAGTCTTATAACATTCTTAAAGCTTAAAGCGACTTAACTACATTTCATTTTGAAATCAAGGCTCTCAATTATTACCATGAACTACAACTAAGAAACTAACTGGATCCAAACTGTAAAGTACAAATATGCCCTATTTTCCTTTCATCCATCTTTAACGATCACACCAGATGCGCGCACTTCACACCACTGAAAATTAATCAACAATGAAACAACTCCTCACCGGCGCGCTGGTCGGCCTCCCTGGAGTACTCCGAGCACTCCTGCTTGATGTCGGGGAGCCACATGTCTATCTCCGTGCGGGGCGCTCCACTGCCCGCTCCTTCGTCGCCGCTCCCGGCTGCAGACCCTGGCTCGGACTTGATAGCAGGAATATCTAGGTCAGCACGGTTTATGATTCTAGTACGTTCCAGGTAGCGCGAGCACTCTTGCTTCATTTCGGGAAGCCATATGTTTTTCTCCGTGCAGGGCGCTCCACCGCCCGCCCCTTCGTCGCCGCTCCCGGCTGCAGACCCTGGCTCGGTCTTAATAACAGGGATATCTAGGTCAGCACGGTTCATGATTCTAGTACGTTCCAGGTAGCGCGAGCACTCTTGCTTCATTTCTGGAAGCCATATGTGTTTCTTCGTGCAGGGCGCTCCACCGCCCGCTCCTTCGTCGCCGCTCCCGGCTGCAGACCCTGGCTCGGTCTTGATAGCAGGAATATCTAGGTCAGCACGGTTCATGATTCTAGCGCGTTCCAGGTAACGCCAAACTTACGAGACGCGATTGGCAAATGGCGATTGTCAATAATGTCAATGACAGCCGACTAGAGGTGGTCGTTGATGAACGAACTGTTATTTTTGAACGAACGAATTGTTCAGTTCACTTCAGTGAACTACCATTCGTTAGTTCAGTCGTAAATTAAAGTTTTTCAAAGACCGGTACAGTTGCCGGCAAACTTCTTGAAATTTTTTGTCGTAGTGGGGGAATGCGCAGAAGACAAAAATTGGGTCTCGTTGGTGGAATGGTACATGCGCGAACTTCCCCCCACTACGCCGAAAAATTTTAAGATGTTTGCCGGCTACTGTACTTAATCCTATCCCCCGTCAAAAATAAATTTTGGTTGTATAAATGAACGATTCCAAATTACCAATCCTACCCCTCCCCAACCTGTCAGCGGTCATTTTTAGCAGACCAACGATTGGTTTAAAATTAATAATCCCCTCCCACACCAGTCAAAGAAAATAGTTTGGTCGATTAATGACTGATTTAAAGCCTACCCCCTATTTCAGTTCGCGAAAAAAAATGAATGGGCAAATGAACGATTGAAAAGGTTCATAAACCACCTGGACTGACCAAGGAGGGCAAGGACTAGGCAGATTGTTATGCGGGGCCGCGTGAAACTGTACAGAATATGCGACAGCATATATGAATGTTTATTTCCATAGTTTGATTAACACTTTTGTAAACTAGGTACTATTCACACTGTCATTACAGTTGCCGTCAAACTTCTTGAAAAAATTTTTGGCGTAGTGGGGGAATGCGCAGAAGACAAATTTTGGGTCTCGTCGGTGGAATGGTACATGCGCAAACTTCGCCCCACTACGTCGAAAAATTTCAAGATGTTTGCCGGCTACTGTACGTACATGTGAATTACGCCGGCCCAGTATCTATATATTAAAAACATTAGGTAACCGGTAACTATATTCAAGTTCGTTCGCACATGGAACTTCCCCCGCCAGTGACAGTCGGTATTGTTTTAATATTTTAACCGGTCGGATGCCAGCAGTAAGTAACGCGGAATGTACCCTGTCTGCCGCGCAATTTCGCGTATGATAGCTGTATTTTAGAGCCTTTTTTGTGGTGGTTATATTCATGTAAAAATCAACAATAATCGCTAAGAAGTTGCAGTTTCTGGTTTCTCAATATACAGACTTCAATAATTACTTGTACAATAATTACTTATTCATTAATTATGAAAATAAGTAACGAAATTTACTGTCAGAAATGTACACACATGTTTATCGAATAAAACCATGGAAGCAATACCACTAAAGATATTGTATTTCAATATTTTCATTCTAAATATATCATAGAATATAAAAATACTTAATTTTAAAACTTTATTTAAAAAAAAACACTTTTTTTAATAGATAAATAACACAATTAATGCGCGGTTTGAAGACGACATTTGGAATGATTTTTTGTCCGGTTTGCGCGGCAAATGAGGTTACTTAACAAATAGAACTCGTTTATTCATTTAAAAAGTTGAGATACAACCAATGATTAGCTTTAAAAACCCATAAACGCAGGTAAAATAGGCTGAATACGTGTCTACGAATGTCTAGGGAGCGCAGATGTGCGCTCCGGCACCCGACCGGTTAAAACAAAACTGTTTCAGTTCGGATCGATCGCGAATCACTATACCGCTCGGTGAAAAAATTATTTTTATTTTGTTAGTTAAAGTTTACTTATCTTTAAACTAGCTATAACCCGTCAAAAATGACAACATTGGTTCGCATCTTTGCTAAGCCCTGGTACATATTTATAGTATTGTTTTGTGGTGGTAACAATATGCATTAAGCGGCCGGCTCGGGTTTGCTGGCCCGGAGTTCAAGCCCCATCTCGGACGTTACACAAAGTTACGGGCGGACAGATAACGAAATTATTATCTTTGACATTCTAGTGCTCGTTAAAGTATTATTTCACAATGTTTTTGCAGCGAGTTTTTAAAAGTCAAAATCCAAAATTATTTCTATGAGATATGGAACTTTTTTTATACGGTATAAAAAATCATTCGTGAGACAACTGCAGTCAAAAAAGGATGTGAATTCACTGAAGTGAACTGTGCCGTTCGTTTGTTCAATAAAGTGAACTGTTCTAAAATAACAGTTCGTTCATGAACACGTAAACGTTCGTCCACTTAAAAAAATCTATCAATATTCATATTCGATGTAAAACATCGATCCCAGAATCGATGTTTATCGATATATCGCTAGAAAACATCGATATTTTTTCACTATCAAGTACTTTCCACAAAAGTTTAATATTACCTTTTTCCAGTGAAACCAGGTTCCAGGTTCAGATATTAACAGTTAATATCTGAACCCTGATGAAGACTCAGTTGTGAGTCGAAACTAGTTGGTTTAAACTCAATAAAGTGGTGTAAAACAAAAAAATATTTTTTTTTAAGATATTATGTCTCACCACAATGTGTTTGCTTCGTGTGAAAATTTAAAAAAAAAATACAATACATATTGTCAAAACATCTTATCAATCCGATATATCGTATGGAAAACATCGAAAAAATGTCAAGTGAATATCCCTTAGTTGAAGGGAGAAAATGTTATTCATAAAAAAAACATTTTGACTTCCTTATTTTTGCGTGCGAAATTGAAAACCACATAGATAATGAGTTGTATTGGAGACATAACCACCTCTAACGTCTTTTCTAAATAACTGTTTAATCAATATAAAAAGTAAATAAAAATATATGTCTTCAGCAGCAAATACCAAACCATTCGCAATCTGTACAATTGTCAAGTCTGACTGATGTCACTACTTTAGAAAATTAGTGGATAAAATTTTACTATTACATAGTATTGCAAGTTACAAGTGATCCAAAGGTCGCGGGTTCGAACCTCACTCCAGACCAGCAATTTAGTCCTATTTTCATAGCACAAGCGTTTAGCTTAGTTTGAAAATATTAAGAATATTGATGTGACATGTATTCCGTGTTCGCATCTCTATTTAATGATAATAAACCTTGTCTCAATGATATAACTATAGATACGTTACAAGCGTGAAATCTTGGCAACTCAAAAATATGGTAATTGCCTTAATTGCATTCGTTATCAAACGGACCTTCGTTGTGATCAGGCGCGACCACGGCGCGACGCTACGTGGAAAAAGGAACAGAGTATCATACACTATTGTAAAAATGAGTATGTTGTTTTAGTCACCGTGACTTCAAAACACCTGATTTTTCTGTCTTCACGCAGAGCGTTTATGTGCCGTGATTTGTTGTCTCTTTCAATGCAAAATTTGCTACATATGAAAGCCGGCTTATATGGGAATAACGTGTCTATATAATAATACATCAATGCCTAGTCTCCCATAAGGATCGAATGTCCCCAGGCTCCCCTATAATTAACAGTTTGAGGTTAAATAATGAGAAATTTTTCTTAGTTTTTGCTTTTTTATTTCATTAGTATAATTTAAATAAATCTGATTAAAAAAGTAGTAGATGTACCTACTACTTTTTCACTGAATTACAGTTGATTTTATTCTTGAATGTCGTTTTGACATATGATTGGATTTTTAGCTATAAAAATATGATTGGGCTTCTAGGGTTAAACACAAATGATTTATGGACTCCATTAAACATAAGTATACTTTTATTCAGAGTAAAAGTAACAAAAATATCTCCATGTTCTTACAAAGTGTATCATATATGAATACAATCCCATATCTTTATACATTACATTTGGCTATTCCTTAGAAGCTAGGGCTATATAATATTAATAATATTTACTCTAAAATGTATATATAAAATATATTTATCATTTGATATATAATTATACACTCAGGCAAGGAAATCATATGAATACTGGAAGGGAAGATCAGTGTCTACATCAAGACAAACCATAATCATTCGATAAATGTATATTCGCATTTTCAAAATGTCAGTTTAACAGCGTTACTACTTTCTCTTCAACATGGGCTATGAAGATCAGGGGCTTCCGGATTGTTCCTGGGAAAGATAAATGTTTACTTACATAACATTAGTGTTCTACAACTCAATTTTAGCAAAAATATCACCAAAATAACGTGTTCCCCAAATCCATGCGTATAATTTAGGTTAGGTTCAATGAACAAATATTGTGTTGTGTAATACAATATACTAAATGCACAAGAGAACTTTGTGTGCAATGGACGAGATTTTTAGAACAAGCGTATTTGTCAAAATATTAAAAGAACTAAATGGCTTCTGTTAAATTATAGAAATTAGTGTTTTGTGGCCGACTGCATTTAAATACATAATTATAACAAGTTATTTAATGCACATTTTCTTCAGAACGTTGTATTTTATTATTAATACTGATCTGCCTCTGTAGTCTGACTCGTTACTCGAAGGAATTACTACCACCAGTATCCTGACAGCACCACAGGTAACATGGATCATCGGATGGATGGAAAACGGATCATCTTACCGAAGAGATAAACCGAGGAAGGAAATCCTGAGGAAAAATTAAGAAGAATTCTCCTTTAACGTGATGAAATTGAGCACTGCATCCAATAATATCACAGTAAAACATTATAAAGAATATTCTAGGTGTATATTTTACTAATTCTGTTCATCTTATTCAGAAATCAAACACTTAAATACTTCAGATGTACAGTAGAACGAGGTAAATTTAGTCTCGACGACTTTGTAGAGCAATCTCTTATAGAATTAACAGATCAAATAAAATAAATGAGAGATTTATCACTCGACGCAGCATCACAAGCAGCAGAAGAACAAAGAAAGATTTTCAAGGGAGTGGGTCATTATTCAGGACTACCGCACCCAGAATTTGACTACAGAGAGAGACGGAATAACACCCATCAACAATGCCGGCAACCCCTGAAAGTCGGCATCCGTGATTAAACTGAATATCAATTATTGCTCTATTTACCCAAGAACTCCATCTCTTATTTTTAATAGCAAAATTATATAAAACCTATTGAAAAAATATAATCATATTGAATTACCTACATACAAATAATTATTGTCAAATCAATATCTAATACATACAGCATGTCAAGACAATTTATAATTTCATGCGTTTTCTTATCTAAGAATTTTTTTGACTCATTTCGATGACCAAGTCATCTCTGGTTTATTCATTACATTACAACAATAACAAAAAATATACAAAAATCCATTCTCCGATGTATGAATGGGTGGTGTTCCTATCGCAGACGATGCTTGTAGCGGTGAAAGTCTTTGAACTAAAAAGATGTCGGTTTCGATAATTGACATTAGATGATATTAGCTAAGAACATGGCCCCACTGTCACATTCTCAACATCAGAATCACGCTCATTGATGTCTAAGGGACGTGTACACAGATGAAACACTCGTCTGATACCTCACGAGACCAGATTCTGGAGGAGATCTGTTGCAGGCCTCGTCCTCTCTGGCGCGTTGAGAAACAGCGTGACAGCGAGTAGATCAGTAAAAGCAAAGTAATTCATTATGAGTTGTATTTAAGGCAGCACGACCGACTTAAGCATACCGATTACATTTACTGTTAAATTGCAATGTTTCATCAGTGTGCACTTGCATCATAAAGGTTTCCAAACACACGCGGTACATTTATCGACTCTGCATTGGTCATTATTCACCGGACAAAACAATATTAAATTTTATAAGATATTTCATCAGTTAAATTTAAAAAATTACTCCATACTTACGGTCTTATAACAATATTTTTAATTTATTTTCTATTCTGTTAACAAATCTACAGATCTTAAAAATGATTGAAATATAAAAATTGGTCCCTACTAGGAAAAATTGGGATAGATAGCGAATGCATATGTTTTATTGAAAATAGAATGCATTTGTTTTTATTTTTTCTTTAAGCATTCAAAATTTTAATAAAAATTAAATGTATTGTTAGGAAAATAGTTGCGTATTTTTGCTAGGTACATGTGTAGTGTACGAGAACCACATAGCTAGCGGCAAAAACTTAACAGGTGGATTCCTTTCTTGATAATGAATCGAAAATGTTCAACCAACCATGACCTAATATCAATAGTTATGGAAATATGAAATATCAAAGTTTGCATTTGTTTATAAATATTTCTGACTTATTTTTTCCAAAAAATTGAACTATTATTACATTAACTTATATCTATTACGAAAAATTCATTTAATACCAGTCAAATAAAATGATAAAAACCTTGCAAAAATTGAAAATAGATTTTTTTTTTAAGGTTTTTATCATTTTATTTGAGTTATATTAAAGAGAATTAATTTTTTCATAATCAATATAAGTTAATGTAATGATAGTTCAACTTTTTGCAAAAGAAAAAGCAAACTTTGATATTGCGTATGTCAATAACTATTGATATTAGATCATGGTTGATGAACATTTTCGACTCATTATCAAGGCAGGAATCCATCTGTAAAGTTTTTGCTACTAGCTATGAGATACTATGTATGTATACAGTGGTGGAGTGGGTATTTTGTTATTTCCAGTTTAAGATACTCTAAACTAGTCGATAATACTTTGTATGCGTTTGTAAATAACTGTATGAAATTTGTTATTTCCAGTTTGTAACTCAGTGTATTGCAATTACTTTTCAAATTCATAAAACATGAGTCAAAAACTGGAAATAACAAAAATACCCACACTATACAAAAAAGTAAAAACGCAATACTTTCCCATCAACCCAATAGAACACATATTATGTAGATAGAATAAACTATATATTAATTATTATTCTTATAAAAGTTATTAATTATCTATGTCTTTCATATTTTCAAATATCTTTTGCGCTTACAACATAATAATTATATTAAAATTACATATTGGTCCGACATTGTTGTATTCTCGATTTACAAATTCTTAAAAGATAAGCACCAATGTTGATGGTATTTTCAATAGAGGTTTAAAACTTGGCATAATACAACCGGATTTTTAAAAACAATGCCATATTTGCGTTTAAAATGACAGCGGACATTTTGATATTATGTATGTACAGTAAAATTATTTTTAATTAATTTGTTAACTAACTATGTATACAGATTTGTGAAAAACAATTGCACCAAAAAATATTAGCAAATTTATAGCAGGCATTCAATACAGGTAGTGCCATTTATAAGTATGTAGTTATGCAGGAAGCGTCAAACCCACAAAATGCTGAAAATGAGTTACATACGGCAGGAGCGTGCAGTGGGAACAAGAAGTATGACTTTTATTTAACAGTATATTGGGGAAAAAAATATCGAAATTAAATATATATCTGGCAGAATATTATGAAATATTAAAATCTAAATAAAATGTTGATTATTGTGATTAAAATATGACGGGATATATTTCTTATTTTGATTTCTTTTCAAAATATATGCTTAGGAAAAAGTGATGCTTCTTGTTCCCACTGCACGCCCCTGACATACAGCATACACTCAATATGGTACCTCTATGTGCTGAAAACATCCAATCTCTGAGTGCTATAGTTTTTATAAATTCAATATTTTTCTATTTTAATTTTGTAGAAATCATCTAAGGGGATTGAACATTTCGTGCGCCTCAGATAAAACTTTTTAGTTTATGCTTATCAATATCAAATTCATTAGAATCCACATAGAAAAAAATAAGAACTGTTTTTTGTAGATTTTGAAATTTTGTAGAAAGAATCCAATCTATAAAACACGTCATATGTTAGTCACTAAAAGTTTTTTTCTTATAATGACCTTAAAAATATCTCTGCAAAAAAATGCAATAATGGATAAAGATTGACTCAACCAAAATCATCTACAACTGATCTTAAATGTAAAGGACTTGAAAAACTTTCCTTCTCATCTTTTTTAAAAATCTAGTAATAAGATTGAGATTACATTGTTGAAGATTTTTCCCACATGTTAATGGCACTACCTGATCTAAATGACATGAGCTTTATAATTTTAGTATTCTAAGGATATGTAAAAATAGAATATAATTTAGGATATTAAGATTTAAAATATCTCATAGATAAATAATTATTAATTTATGGATTCAATTCCTATCATTGACATGTCTTTAAACAGGAACATATTGGTTAACAATTAACATTACAGTTTTCTGATTGGTTTAAAATGATGCAGAACCACTTCTGATCGGTAAATTTAATATTAACTTTAATGTAATCACATTTATTTATTATTAAAACAAATTTATATAAAACTCTTTATCAAAGATACACAGAAAAAAAATTGGAAACCAAATACAGAGCTTTCTATTTCAAGTAATCTACATACATTTACTACTAATAGTTTCTGTTAATAAAATGGACTTAAAGTCCTAGTGCCATCTAGCAGGTTCTTCTCAAAGCTTTTTGAGGAAGGTCCAAAAAGATGGTCACTTCCAACTGAGAAAAATAGATGTCTCACTTTAAATTTTACTACTTTCGGAATGGTTGTTGTAGCTTGTTTGGCAAAGCAATCGAACATTCTGGATTTAAGTTGATAAATATACTTTTTCTGTGTATCTTTCTAAGTAATTTATCTAAATTTAATAGTATTTTATTTTCTTTTATTCCAACTGAAGAAAAATGAGAGAAAATTAACAGAACATAATTTTATACTGAAATACGTCTTTAAGATAGGTTTAAGACCTATCTTAAAGATGGGTCTTAAACCTATCTTACCACACCATCTAAAAGACTACCAGCTCAGACCTCAAGAAGAATATTAATTTAACTAGTGTGAGAGCTTTAGATGTTTACATTTAATTTTGGACACTTTCAAAGCGATTCAAAAAATATAACAAAATTTTATGGAATGTTCATTTAAAAAATAATATTGCTGTTCTTAAAATGCTGCGGCATTAATATGCTCGTTACAATATTTTATGCTATATTAGTTGATAACTCATCGGGTTGGCGTCAGTTTTTTCTGAAGGGGTCCAGGCTTTCGATTAAAAAATCCTCATTAGCGATGACAAGACCCCGACTAAATCCATCCTGGAAACACATCAAACATTTGCAAGAATTAAAAAAATATGTTGTGACATACACTTAAACCCCGTTAATTCGAAATTCGCCATATAATCCGAAATTTTTCAAACACACAAGTCCCGAAATATTAATTTAATAGTAGATTAATCCATAATTAAGTAATTCGAAATGATTTTTAGCCCCTTACGCACTGAATTTTAATTAATTAATAAATTTTACATTTTAAGTCACATAATTCGTTAATTTTTGAAATGCGACAAAATTTAAAAAAATATTTTGATATTTTTCACAAGTGAGAACAACAAATATGTCAATATCCGATACTTAGCAATAAAAATGTCGCGATATTTGTACGACCATAATTAATATTGCATTTTGGAAATAATTTTCTGAAATATGTATGTAAAAATACATATATTTTTCACACAATTAATGGCTTTCTTCACTTGTTTTAATGATTTTTAGCGAATTTTTATTTGTACCTTGAAATTCGAATGAACGGGGTTCCACGTATTAGATTTTTTTTTTGAAACTGAAATTTAACTAACGGACGTGTATAAGACCAACCCCAGGTAGAACAATGCTATTTCATAATTCATAAATAAATAATTTAACTTTTTATTAGATAAACAACCGAGCGTAATAGCTGCAAATATGTTTTTAGATATTTGTAAACACTCGATGGCATAGTCGAAGACAGAGTTTCGACCCAAGCTTGCTCTCGCAGCTAAATTTGTAAAACCACCCGGCTGTCTTCCTTTGGATCGCCCATGGCTGTATCGGCACACTCATTGGCCCCTGCATCACTGCCTTCACTTTTAATATCTCCAACACGCTATCGCGGTTGTACAACCGATACATTTTAGTTATTCTTCTATCATTCTTTCACAATCACGGAACCAAAGACAACAAACTTAATGTGGTAAAAAAGTAATAAAAGCGCGACTTACAAAAGTTACCAACCTTCATCTCGGATACCCTTTTGTCCAAGAATCCGCTAAAACTGCTGTCCAGAGCTGCTGAACTGTTCTGCTTCTCTCCGAAAGGGAATGTGTTCCCGAAACCGTTTGAAATATTTCCCGTCGAGAAACCGTTACCCATCGGGTTGCTGAAACCGTTGGAGATCCCGTTGTAGTTATTCCCGTTCATGACTCCGAACTTTCCCGTGTCGAAGGGATCGAATCCGACCATCCCATTGGTGAACGAATTGTTCGAACTCTGCAGAGGGGCAGCCGCTGCATTTGTCGGCGGGAAGATTGACATCTGCGCGTTGAAGTCGCTCAAGTTGTAGTTTGGAGTGTTGACTGAAGTGTTGCCGACGAGCTGGCCGGAGGACGTGACGAGCGTCGGGGCCGCGTGGGTGGGGGGCGGCAGCGCAAACGGTGCGGAGCCGAAGAGGTCGCTGCTCGAACCGTTGGAGAGAGACGTGCCGTTGTTGAGGTTATTTTGGGGCGGCGATCTCTTGTTCGCCTTTGGCGGTGGTGCCACTGGAAATAGAAAGATAAGTTAAAGATAAATCAACGCCAGAAGAAGCGGTTGATGCATTCAAATGCATGGTTTTTTGGAGATATATCTCAATCAGAATGGAAAAAGTGCTATGAAAATTGTTTCAAACGTATTCAAAAATATATAGAACATCGCGGAATATATTTTGAAAAACAATTTTCAATGATAAATATTTGGGTTTTTTTATATTCTGGATACAAATGGCAACTTGCCTTGTCTGACAAAAGAAATGGTTTACAAAAGATTATTAACAGAAATATTGAAAAACTATCAACAGAAATATTTTTTTAAAAAATGCAAATTTTGATGTCGTTTGTCTCCTTAACTGTCGACATTTCAAGAGTATTCAAAATTGAAATTGAATTAGACCACACTGAAAATGTTTACAAGACCCCTATGTACGACCCTAGCCACATTAAGAAAAGTGTGATAAACATATAAACAGCGAGAATTCTTGTTAATTAATTAATTAACTGAGAATGGTTACGGATATTTTATACAAACCGTATGTTTTCCGAGAGACAATTCTCGACGTTGAATACGACTTCAACGAAACGCCGAAAATTGTCTCTCGAAAAAAACATACGACTGGTATAAAAAATATCCGTAACCATTTACAGTTAAATATGTCCAATGACCGTAATAATAACCTTAGCGAAAATTCTGTTAACGTTGATATTTATATGAAATAAACGGCCGCGAAAAAGCCAGTGCCGTGTTTGGCATAACGGATGAAAAGATCAGAGTTTCGATTCTGTCATTGATTGTCACCAAGCTACTCACGTAATGGAGGCGGTGTGAGGCCGTTCTGCGATGGCGAGGATGGCTGCTGGGCTCGCGGGCGGCTGGCCAGGGTCACGGCCGGCGGCTCCGTCTCCAGGGCTCTCGGGTCAAAATCTGCACAGACGTCAACAATCAGACTTACATTATTAGTAGTAGTATTACATTACGTACACATGCCCATTCTTTCTGTCCACAAAGTGATACAGTAAAACCCCATTAATTCGAACCCCGATCATTCAAAATTCGCCGTAATTTTAAATTTTTGAATTTTTTTGAAAAATAAAGTACTAATTGTTTTTACTTCCTTTCTTTTAACTCGTGGCGTCTGCTTGCTTGTTTCCTTGACGAAAAAACTTTGGATCGATTTTTAACCCTTTTTCCGTGATCCAATTGAGCTTAAACTTTGCAAGCAGACTCGTGGCGACGATCAAGAAGATCTATCAAATTTTCGTTAAAAAAAAAAAATTTGGATTTTTCAAATTCTTAATGGTTTTTTCATACAACTTACTAAGTTGTATGAAAATATTTCAACGCGTCTGGTAGACACTAAACCTGATTATAGTATAATTTTGGATTTTTGGAAATTTTTTATTACTCCCTTTCATAGCATCGCCCGACCGAAGCCCAACGCGTAGGTTAAGCGCCAAACCAGTTTCCACTAGTAAATGAGAAAGGGAGTGTAATAAAAACTTGGTTTTTATGGGTAACTTTTTATTATCATCGAAAGTCCCTTTTTCTATACAATTCTCATTTAATTGTTCGAAGAATATTTTTTCTTCTGAATGAAGGATAGAACTTTGTGGTGACATTATTATTAAAATAAAACGCAAATCACTTTGTTTTCACCACTTTATTAGATTATACAATCTACATGTTTCGAGAACAATGTTCTCTGCTTCAGGAATAAACCTAAATAATCTAAAAATACTTTAATAAATTAGGAAAAGTGTTAATATTAATGCAAAGATAATAAATAACCAGACAAAATTTGTGCACAACCCACTGTTGAATATATTTCCATTTAAGATTTCATCCCCTTCCGATGACATTCCCTAATTAACACATCCAACCCCCTCCCTCTCCTCTTACCCACCCTTCTCCGTAACACACTTGCATGGTTTGTCTATATTTCAATGTGTAATTTTTTATTTGTTAACTTTCACGTTATCCACAGTTTTACCCCGTTTTTTGCTGTCCCCAGGAGAAGTATGAAACCGAGGTTTTACTGTATTGCGTTTTCGAAATAATTTCTTGTAATGTGCAAAAATACAGACGTGAGTTTTACAATTTTTGACAAATTTCACAATCGCATTGCGATTTTTTTTACCTCAAATTTCAAATTAACGGGATTCCGTGTAATTCGAAATAGTTTTTTTTGGGTCCCTTAATTTCGAATTAACGAGGTTCCACTGTATGCATTCCAAATCTGAAAACCTTCCGTATATTTGATGGGCCTATCGCTAAAGACATCTGTAGTCCTTCTCATGAAATAGTGTATACATAGATTTCACAGCTGGTAATGATTGATACCTTTATATTTTTGTATTCTTTGTCTCTGCGAGACTTGTATAATTTATCTTAAATAAAAAATAATAAACCCTTAGCGGATAAATCTAGTAATTGTGTTCTCAGGAAAATTTTAAGGATGTCCCACTTACCACTATCGGAATCTGAATTGAGGAGTAGTCCTTCTAGTTTTGTTCCGACAGAAGGATTTTTGGTTGGCGTGGACATGTCTATACTTGTGTTCATTAAGTCTACTATGTGATTACTGAAACAAATAAACAAAATAAACAAAAAATTGGTAAAAAACATATCTCCACAATGACACATTATTATTAAAGAAAATAATTGAATTGGCTTAACCGGTCGTATGCCGGCTGGACGTAACGCGGAATGTAACCTGTCTGCCGCGCAATTTCGCGCACGATTGCTGTTTTTAGACACTCTATTGTGATGGTTATATCCACATAAAAATTAACAATAATCGCTAAGAAGTTGCAGTTTCTGGTTTCTCAATATACAGACGTCAGTAATTTCTTATATTTCAATAATTACTTATTCATTAATTATGAAAATAAGTAATTAAATTTACTGTTAGAAATGTACGCACATGTTTATCCAATAAAACCATGGAAGTAATAACACTAAAGATATTGCATTTCAATATTTTCATTCAAAATATATCAAAGAATATAAAAATATTTAATTTTAACACTTTTTTATTTAAAAAAACACTTTTTTTAACAGATACATAAAATAATTAATGCGCGGTTCGAACACGGCATTTGGAATGATTTTTGTCCGGTGTGCGTGGCAAATGAGGTTACTTGAACTCGTTCATTCATTCAAAAACTTGAGATACAACCAATAATAAGCTTTAAAACCCATAAATGCAGATATAATAGGCCGAATTCGCATACGTGTTTAGGGAGCGCAGCTCCTAACACTCCAACACATAAAGGGTACAAAAGTTGTCGCGCAGGTCTACGCTCCGGCACACGACCAGTTAAGGCTGGACATTATTTTTAGAATTGTCAAATTAGAGGTATTGAGTCGAGGATTGAGTTAGATCGTGCCCTTTCAAGACGGGACTGAGACATCATTTAAACGCAATATTGGATAAACATTACACTTTTGTTATATTTACGTGTTTGTTGCTAGAGAGAAAGGTTATTATAAAAAGAGACGACGATATAAAGTGCCGACGCTTAAGTATACAGAAACACTCGAGAACAGCTCATGTATTTTTTTACTCGAATTCCGATTATTTTCTGTTTATTGTTTAAAAAAATATTAAATACCCATTTTTCTTACATCATTGTATTTTAATTTAAAAATTATGTCACACTCGCGTATTTGGTGACTAATTGATTTAAAATTGGACGTATTTAAGTGAAAAGGTCCAATCCACTCAAAGTCACATTAGAGACACTGACGTTTAAAGTTCTTCAAAGGTATTCGTTTTAAAATTGATTGAAAGTATGATTTTGTATGTAGAATATTAATACATTTTTATTTATTGTTAATAGTATAGTTAGGCGTAGTTTCCAAGTTACACCTACAGAAATTTATTGATTGTATAAGATAAAAAAATTAACCTGTGGTACATCTGGGTTAGTTCTAAGGGTGATAAAAAATATAATAAATTTTTTGTCTGGATGTTTTTTTCACATCGAAAGTGTCTATGTTTAGCATCAGTTTGGTGCACTTAAGTATTTTTTGACTATGTTGCGGATTGGATCCTTTTCAAGTAACTACTTCCAATTATACAAGCATACAATGTTCAAGCAACCATGACCTGATGTCAATATTTCTGACTTATTTTTTGCAGATAAACTATCATTACAGTAATTTATATCGATTATGAAAAATTCATTCGCTTCAATACAACTCAAATAAAATGATAAAAATCTTGTAAAAAAAATTCTATTTTTAATTTTTGCAAGGTTTTTATCATTTTATTTCACTTGTATTAAATGAATTTTTCATATTCGATATAAGTTAATGTAATGATAGTTCAACTTTTTGAACTTTTCAAAATAAGTCAGAAATATTGAAAAAAAAAATGCAAACTGTTTCGTAATCGCCGCGCGCAGGCCGCACCATGATTTTGATTGATTGCGCTGGCGCCCGATGTGTTCTGCGCCAACCGCTAGCCAGGATTCGAAATTTTTAAAATCCGCCCAGTGACAGTTGACATGTGTGTCAGATGTCGTTTTTTCGGTGAGAACGGACGTTCCTCTTCATGTGTGTTCAACATCAGTTCAATTTAGCCTTCCGGAAGAGACACACCAATTGTTCCGGATTCGACGAAGCCAGGAGAATCTCGATTGAAGCGACACTCGACTTACCAGGAAACCGCAAGTACAATTTGTCCACTGTGTCGTAGTTAGCTTTGGCCCAGTGTCATTTACTGTCAATCATTAATCGGCGGTGATTGGAAAGGAAAATCTTTCATTCTAATATCCGACCGAGACGTTCGTCATCGTACACAAACTTTGATATTGCATGACTACATAACTTTTGATATTAGGTCATGGTTGCTTGAACATTTTCGACTCATTATGGAGACAGGATTCCAGACTCCCTGCATGCGATATGCACTAGTAGCGAGAATCAATAGTAATGCAAGAGGTCTTCAAATCGGATAATGAAGATAGATAGTCAGAACTTACTTATTGGAGTAAACCGGCGGTGAGGATGGCAACAGATTATCCTGAGTCATTCCTGTAGACGATTTTGTATCCAAACCTGAATAAAAAATGATGCAAATGTAATAAGTCATTTTCAGTCTTGTACATCGCACCCTGACGAGGATACTTTTATTTTATTTGATCATCCAACATGGAGACATAATTACTTGCTGAAACACAAAATACGGAAAAAATTATATTTTACATGCATTCAGATACCACACTGCCTAAAGGTTTTTTGTTCTCATGATTCAAATAGTCCTGTGAGCATTAAAAGTGATACTTTTGCATACCAACATGACAACATATCATTAGTGTCTTCGTTTTCATGTTTCATGAAAATCATTTGAATTTAAATATCATTAATGTTTTCGTGTTTTAAAAAGGATACATGTTTGCACTCAATTGAAAGCAAAATGTATCAAATTTTTATTTCAAGTTTTAACAAATAGACTGTCAACATTAGTGACATTAGAGTACAGAGAGTAATATTTTATCAACATTTTGAATACGATATATACACACAATGCACTTTAATGATAAATTAATAATATCTTAATGATAAAATAAATTGTAAAAAATATTCAGAACAAAATAAAGACTGTCACAAATCAAGAAAACAATTTAGGAATGAGTTCTAGATTAACAAGTTTTACGGCGAGTGCGCAGGTTCCAAAGTCAACACAATGTATCTACAACAAGCATTAATATTTATTATATATTTTAATATAACGAGTTTATTAATATTTCACTTTTACACTAAGCCTGTGTCATAAATAATGTATCAAGGTTGCCTTCTCTGGATGATATCTTGTTATAGCGATTGATCATTCTAGATAAAGGAGAGAAATAGCCTAGATTGGGGTTATAAAACTTGGTGTGGAAAAGGCTTGGAGATCTCATTGATCGGACAGGGATGTTTATGCATATTTGTGACAGTATTGAGGGAATGTCTAATTTGTTATTGACTATTTTGTAGGGGGTCATTAGGTCTGTAATTTTTTGCCTTTTTTCATCACACTGTAAAAAATAATGGAAAGTCACACAAAGATTACCTTTAGGTGTGTACTAACTAATTTTGAAAAAGAAATGTCATAGCTTTAATATGACTTTTTTTTAATTTGGAATTCCAAGCCGAATGCATGATATCAAAGGATTCAAGCTAGCCAGTATTAGATAATGGCGAGTATTGTATATTTTACTGTGACTAGAGCCTATGTGATAACAAGTAGTTTGTTATCATTATAATTTTGTCATTATAACAGAGTTTTTATTTTAAATAGACAAAAAATAAAAAGGACGATCTATCAAACGTCAAAGTTGACGAAGCGACAGTGTTATATAATAGCAGTCAAGACATGATTGTTAAGTTATATTGCCATCATGAGAATAGATCCGAACATAATACTTTACGTGAGAAATTTACCGTGAACAAAATCAAAAAACATTTGACGAAGACAAAGAATATAATATCCAAAATAATTTAATTTAAACGCTTAATTTTATGTAATCCAGTGTTTGAGCAATAATAATTAAGCCTAAGGGACGCCATCCTCAGAGACAACATTAGAAGTTATTTATTTCTAATGTTAGTTAGTTCTAATGTTTAGTTAGTTCTAATGTTTAATTAAACATTAGAACTAACTAACTTCTAATGTTGTCTCTGAGGATGACGGGTGTCCCCATTGAAAGCGCATAGGCTTAATTATTATTGCTCAAACAGTGAATTAAAACTAAGTGTATAAATAAATTATTTTAATAGTGAGTTTCCACTCTGTTAATGAAACAAAGTTAAATCTAATTTCTTATTTCTTGATTTGCATAAGCAGTTACCGAAATCAGGCTCAGGGTTCCACTCTGTGGCGTGGGATATACCCTTCTTGCTGAGCCACGCCTTCAGCTCGCTCGCCGGCAGCAGCGACGCCAGTTCCCGGGCCCGGGCAGCCATCTCCGTGGCCTGGGCGCGGGCCCTGGACGCCTCCAGTCCCACGGCTTCGGCCCCAGCTCCTCTCTCCATCAGGAATCTCCTGAAACGTGGCAAAAGGGACAGTGAACGAATGTACGTCTTAATTTATTTATTAATCAACGCACTAGTGGGCTTTTACATTACAAGGATTTTGTATACGTAACATAAAACACATTTTACAGTAAATTATTAATAAATAATAATAGTGATTCTAAATTATTCATTTCAGACAAAAATCATTAGAAATTAGTAAAACATGTAAAAGTAAACAAAATATTATTAATAATCTATTAAATTTAACTACTAGCCCAATTCTAAAAAATTTTCCAATAACTTTGTGTAATCAAGAACTTCAGCAATAATATTTAAAAATATTTTTGCAAATAATTTAGAAAAACAAAAGATATCATTCATTTCAATATTATGACATTTATAAAACACCCTGACGATGGAAAGGTGTAATTAATGTATGTATATAAGTAGATACAAACAAATAATAAAATCATATAAAATATTTTATTATAGGTACATTCCTTCTAGTCTCTAAACTATTGTGGTTAAGCATACCCTGGAGAAATTCGGTTGGATTGAACAAAGGATAATGCCCATACTCTCTCGTGTAGAGATATATATATAATATGTACATAATAAAATCATACAAATAATAAATTATTTAATTGAATGCTTATTATAATAAATTCATTGTCTGTACGTCCGTCTGTCTTGTCCGCCCCGCAACTTTGTATAGCACGCTAATGTCATTCGCGGCTAGTATCGATTATCAATGCGATCTTCTCAGTCCACGACAGATGAAACAAATATGGCGCGTTGAGGAGATGAAAAAACATTACTTTTCGTGACTTATTATAGGAATCACGAATGTCTGTGGAATACTCGGTCACCGCTGTGTAAAAATAATATAGCAAGAAATAATGTTTATGAAACTTTATTAAAAGACATGAATGATTCAAATCTTACAATAAAAATTATAAAAACTAAAATCAAAAATGTGCGGATGGAAACTCGGGAACTATTTTGATTTATTGGTTCACTTGAATTTTCTATTTCAGTTTGCAAAGTTTCCATTTTGAACAAGAGTGTCTCTATTCTATGACAAGAGCATGCCACTAATAAGCATGTGTGTTTGATTGTTAGCTTTCGGCATGCTTATTTATGAGCAAGCCACTAATAAGCATGCCAGTAATGAGCAAGTGTGTACAGTTGTTAGGGCATGCTTATTAGTGGCATGCTCATTAGCATGCCACTAAAGAAGCATGTGTATCTGTACCTTAAAGGATTAAGCATGCTCAAAATAAGCATATTTATCTTTAGGGACTGACATGTAAAAGTACCGTCATTTTTGATGGGTTACAGCTAGGGAATGCAATCCCGAGTCGGGATTGTCGTTTCGAGATCCCTCGAGATTAGAATTTCCAATCCTGCGGGTCCCTACGGATCGGAATCCCAAATACTTTCATGTTTTTTTTTTGTTTATAGAGCTGAATAGCAATTAACGATAATGCCTTGCATTTTTATATCAGCAATTTTAATAAAATGTTCATTATTAATCATTACATTAAAATTTTTGTAGGCGTTTTTCCAAGCATCAATCAGTCAATGTAGTAGAGTAAAAATTACTAACTTGTAGTAGTTTTTATTACCATGTTAGGTTGATAAAATACAGCAAATATTATTCAAAGCTATTTTCATTATTTAAATGTGACATGAACATAAGTTTTAAGTAATTACTAAAAGCTGTATAGACATATACAATTAAACTTACAAAACAAAATGCTGATCAATCCCGATAATCTCGTCCGATTTTTCGGTTCGGGATTGATCCGTAAAATGCCTTGAGATCTCGCGGGATCGGGATTGCACTCCCTAGTTACAACTAGTTGTAAAATAAATATGTTATTATTCTGTAATTGATATGCGTTTTTCTCCACTCCTATATTGATCCATACCACCGTCAATTTCAGTTGTTTTGGTGTTACGCTTTATAGCCAATTTGTGCGCCATTTATGGTTTATGGACTTCACTGCATTTATGACTCAATAAAACATTAACATATTGCGTAGCACTGTATTCAACTATTGTGCTGTGATGGCAGTGTGAACTAAGTCTATGACACAATTTTGTACCTGAGCAGTACACAGAAGGCTTTTTTGTTTGAGAGAGTACGGGCATTATCCTTGGCCCTCTCCAACCGAGTTTCTCCAGGGTACGCTTAACCACAATAATTTAGAGACTTACTTTCACCAGTGATTTAACTGTAGTATTCCGTCCTAGGACCGACTTTATGGAATATTTTGCTCAATGACGTCCATCAATTCCGCTGCTGGCTTTGACTGAGGTTTATCGTACAGTATCTAGCATAGCCCTGCCTACGTTGGCTGGTGTTCTGCCAGCAGACCTACAGGTAATTGAAGCGAATGCCCACAGCTCTCTGAGGAAAGGGCTGGAGGTCAACTTGTGCAGTGTGACCTTCAACCCTTCGGATACCGGCTATCGGGAATTATGCGAGAGGATTAGGACCATGATTTTGGAAAAGTGGCAAAAAAGATGGGACACGGCTTCTCTGGGGAGGTGGACTTACTCTTTTCTTCCCAGGGTAGCGGCGAAAGAGAAGGGAAGGGGAGTTTGTCTCGGGGTACGGCGAGTTCCGGGGCAAACTCTATGATTTGGGACTTGCTGGGCGGGTGCGACAGACACCGGGACATATCCATTGTGTATGCGACCTGTTAAAAGATGCGAGAGAGTAAATGCTCGGGGGGGTTGGGAGAGGTGGGTGGTACCATCCTCGGAATCTTCCGGGTGTTCGCACAGACGTGGTTTCCACGCTGGGAGCCGCTCCGTGGATAAGACTGTCGACTGTGGACCTGAACTGCCCCGTTTTCTGTTTTGACCTTCCCTTATAGGGAGAGTATCCCGATATCCTTTCTACCCGTCCCTCGCTGTCTCTCCTTCCCACTCAATCCATCCTTGCCTTCATTCTGTTTTAAATTTTATACTTTGTATTTTTTGATAATACTATTTTCTGTATTTTTATAAATAAATAAAAAAAATTGTGTTGAGTTCTGGAGGAGGACTATTGCGGCCCGAACCTTGCGGCATCGCCCTTTACACAATTCCGCACGGGAAGGGCCATTAGTGAAAAATTTGTCCACCTGGCGACATATGAGCAGGACCGATACGGGAACTTTCGCTCATATGTCCCGGGAATGCGGTGGATGTCCATTCACTGTAGTATTCCGGGGATGCTCTAATAACCAATTAAGTCTTTGCCGCGCGTATCATACCTAACATTTTGCGCTATTTCAAACTTTACTAACTACTATTCACTTTCCTTGTATTTAGTGTAATGTACCGATTTAAGCCCCGCTAAGTGTTTCAATCTTGTCTACCCTATGGATGTCCCACATAAACTGAGAGCGCCTTATTACATGTGAGTAACATTGTGGTTTCATCCATCATAAGTATTGAGTTAACTAGACACTGAAAGTCGACATTTATTCTGGGGGTTTGGAGCAACACACACTTCACCACATCAGACAAATAATATAAATAACATACCTGTACGCCAAATCAAAGGCCTGTCCGATGGTGAGGGTAATCTCCGATGCCAACTTATTGGACACGAAGACAAAGCACTCGTGCTGCTCATTGGCCGAGCTCCCGTTAGTGGCAGCCGGCGCAGGGGTGGTGACATGGCTCACGTCCCCATTCGGAGTGGCTGTCGTGTCCCCTTTGGCAATGAAGGAGAAGTACTTCTTGGCTTCCTTGTCATCGGCGCAGTAGGAAATTCGGTGGAGAGGAAACTGGTGCAAGATGTTGTTGGTCCTAGGTTCCTGAAATAGAGTGACGCCGCGGTAAGTGAGACGTAATGTGATGAGCGCTGAAACGACGAGGTGTTGGATTGTTTTGAAATGAAAATCTTGCAGCTAGGTTGGGCTAGATTATGGCATATTTTATTATTTATTATAGTCATAATCATAGTACATAATTTCATGAATGCAATAAATACAAATAAACGTTTTACTCGCCATAAAAGAGCTGACACATGGGAATAGGCAGAGAAGGTGGAGTGCCACATTATTTTCGCCGTCTGGTAGCGTTAATAATGGACTATATTGCATACAGAATGGTGTATTTTAATGATTACTCGTTTACAATCGTTCATAATATACTTTTGTGATTTGAATATTCTTGGAGCCTATATTGACCCCACACTCTCATACCAAACATATTGGCAATGTTTTAATGATAAAAGCGGTCTACTGGGATATCGGGTCCGCAAGCAGTTAATAAAAACTATGTGTGGAGTATTTTGCTGTACGGATGTGAGACATGGTGAATTGGCGACAGAGAAAAAAAACCATTAGAAGCCTTCGAGATGTGGACCTACAGACGCGCCTAGGAATTTCCTGGAGAGACCACATTACGAATGGAGAGGTTCTCAGCAGGATCGATGAAACCAGGCATCTCGAAAAGGCGTGCAAAATGGATTGGGCATGTCTTACGCCATGAAAATCTGCTCAAAACTATATTGGAGGGAATGGTAGGGGGAAAGATTGCCAGAGAGCGCCCTCGCCGTGAATATCTTGAGCAAGTGTGCCAAGATATGAATTGTGCCTCCTACACAGAACTGAAGAGGATCGCCGGAGACCGAGCAGAATGGAGAAGGAGATGTGCTTTGCTGCAAACCAATCCCACGGATTGGAACCCGGGAAGGAAGGACTGGGATCATATCAAGAAACAGGGTCACGAGAGCTAAGTCTAAAGGAGAAGAGCATAGCGAGAAAGAAGAATTTATTGTACACAAATTATTTAAATAGTTCCCTTAAAGAAATAAACTGAGTCCTTAAAAAGTAACCCGTGGATCGATTTTTAACCCTTTTCCCGTGATCCAATCGAGCTGAAACTTTGCAAGTAGACTCGTAGCGATGATCAAGAAGATCTATCAAATTTTAGTTAAAAAAATTTAATAATTATAAAATATTACAATTTTGGATTTTTAGAAATTTTAATGGTTTTTTTAAATTGGAATCATTACAAAAGTTTGATTACTACCAACGGCGACCTGATAACGTCACGGAATATTTCAAATTTTAATTACTCCGTCGGTAGGTATAATACTTCACTACGAATTTCGAAAATTTATGACAATTGGTTCACAGATGACAGCATATTTCGATTTTTTTGGGAATCAAATAATAAAGAGATATTTTTAGAGAAATCAAATAATAAAGAGATATTTTTAGAGAAATCAAATAATAAAGAGATATTTTTAGAGATTTTTGACAAAGATATTTGTCTAGACATGTTTCATTTTCAGTCAATCAATTATTTGTCACAATTATCAATTATTACATGATGGTAAACTTAATTTACAAAGAAAGCGAGTAAAATAAAAACTTGATTTTTATGGGTTAGTTTTATTTTACATTTTGGTTTCTAAGGAATAGGTATTTATTTAAATTAAAAGAAAAGAAAAAAAAATTAAAAAATAATAAAACATTTTACGTATTTTTTTACTATGAATAAGTTACGAACGTTACACGTAGTCACGGGGACAGACGGACGGACGGGTAGACAGACAACGAAATTATTACAATTGGGATTTATAAAATAGCAGCGACCGCCAGACCAACGTTATAGTATCAAAACCTGAAATATTTTCTCTACACGTACACTAAAGCAGGTAACAAGGTTTGGATATTGTGACATTTGAGTTCGGTGGATTCTGGCAAATAACACGTAATACAGTCCGAGTGCCTGCCCGCTTTCATTTTTTGCCGATTTTCGGCAGCCGCATTGAATGTATGTGTTTTTTGTTTTGAAAACGAACGAGAAAACATCGACAATAACATACACACCTAAAATCGTAACTCAATAAACAGTTCAAATTTTCAATTCAATAACCAATCATTCGTCAGCTTTCGAATTGAGCGTCTTTATGATTGGTACTCGATTCAAGATGGTAGATTTCAAGTGAGTACATTTTTGACCGTTTAATGGATGCGCGCGCATTTGGTGGTCTCGCATTCACTGCGCGCATTTCCGCTACATGCATTACCGCTACAATGCGCTAGCTCCGCGTGCGCAACTTCCGTTACAATAAAAAAAAAATAAACACAATTTACGCCAAAAGAAGATAACTTCAAAAATAGCTTTGCCCCAGTGAGACGACTATAATATATCTTGATTACCAAAAGTGTTTCACTCGTCACCCATCCCGTGACGATAAAAAAATATATATATACAATATATAATAAATATAACACAACAATTAAACATCGAAAGCATTACAAAAATCGAAACACTTAAAATCATTCACAGACTAGCAACTGGCGAAAAACAAGACGAAGACATAAAATTACACAAAACACACGAAAAACACCAACACAACACTAGAATGGCTCAAAACTATCACTTAACACACGCCAAAACAAAAACGGGACAATCCCGATTAATGTGCAACGGAATAAAACTGAACAGCGACCTGCCACAACAGACCACTGACAAATTCAAAACAGATGTGACAAAAATGCTAAAACTCGGCCAACTATAAAAAAATGACTTTGTATCTAAATCATATTATTATTATATTCCTATATTGAATCATGTAAAAATGTTATGCATAAACCTTTTAGGTTTCTATTATATTTTAAATTTAAAAAAAAATGAAACGTAGGTGTACTCGTACGTCGGTGTTTGTTTCTTTCAGTTTCTACTTGGGAGAGAGAGGGAGAAAGAAGCACACGAAGGTTATCCGTTAACGAAGTGAAAAACTACATTTCAAATTGAAGACTACAACACACACACGTTCACAGGTTTGAAGACTACAAAGTGTACACTACATTTGTAGTAAAAACTAAATGAAGTGAACTAATTGTAATAGTACGAAATTTTAGTACTAACGAAGTGAACTTAGGAAGTAATTGTAGTATGTATTAATGAAGTGAAGTAATCAAGTAATCGTAGTATTAATGTTAGTGAAGTAATTGTACTACAAAATTGTAATACTAATGAAGTAATTATATTTTTTCCCAAAAACTATGATAATTAAAAAGAAAGTCAACGGGGAAAATATTTAAGACAAATGCCGATAATTTTTCGAAAATAACCTTTTTTAAACCATGGGGGGAGGGGGTTGTTTCAGTTTCCAAATATGTGCTATTTGAAGTGTGTGCTCGTATTTTCGATAACTATGAAGTGTGTGTACTTTGTAGTGTTCGCTTTGAAATGAAGTGTACTATTTGAAGTATATACTATCGATAACTTTAAAGTTTGTGTAGTTTGTAATGTGCACTACAATTCAAAAGGTGTGAAGTGTACACTTCAATGTAATGTAGTACTACATTGTGGTAGTGAGTACAGAGCGGACCCATCACTATTATCCGTCAAACTTCAAAATATAAATACGAGTCCAACGTGATAATAACAATTTTGCCATAATTTTACATAAGGACGCTGTCTGAGAAGAAGTTAATGAGTGAATATGAAGTAATACTTTTTCTATAAACTTTAAATATAGCATTTGTACTCATTTCATGTAATTTTAGTCGAAACATGATAATTGTGTTACGTTTGTGATAGGTACTGGTAATCCGTTTGAAGCTCTGTCAGACCAGACCGCCTGGATAAGAAGACACCGGAGAAATCAATCCCTTTTCTAAAGGCATTGCAGACATCGGTCACCGCGAATAAATGTATCTACTTTGAGAGAGATGTGTGAAAATATACAAATCTCCTTATTTGAGTACGACGAACACCGAAGTATGCCTGCGTCTCATTTATTTTATTTTTTTCTCGTTTTTAACAATCTTAAGATCCCAACATAGTTTAAACCATCATCCATGGGGAAGTAAATAGTAAAAGAAGCGTAGGAAGACGTCGTGACTGCGCAACTTGAGGGACTGGTACGAGTGTAACTCGAGTTGCTCGAGTAACTCGACTGAGTTGTTCCGTGCGGCGGTAAATAGAGTCGTGATCGCCGGTATGTAGGAGATGGCACTACAAGTAACAATCTTAAGATCCCAATATAGTCTAAACCATCATCTAGGGGGAAATAAATAATAAAAGAAGAGTAGGAAGAACTCGTGGCTGCGCAACTTGAGGGACTGGTGCGAGTGTAACTCGAGTTGCTCGAGTTGCTCGAGTAACTCGACTGAGTTGTTCCGTGCGGCGGTAATAGACTCGTGATCGCCGATATGTAGCAGATGACACTACAAGAAGAATGATCGTGATGGCTTTATTTGGTCTGTCTCCAAGTTTTTACCGAATTACCTTTGTCTCAGTAAAAATCACGCGAAGGCCGATGGTCTCAGCTTATCAGCAATGAACTCGGCACAAACGGGCCTGACACAATTTTCATAAGAATAATAAACTAATCTTTATTACGATTGCGCTAAATACGCATCGAGTAATGCGTTTTATTCCATTTCCAGCGTCTTTTTTTTAAGAAACGTGGTTTAGAGATTATTTAATGTGTGCATGGTTGTTGGAAGAAAAGAGGTGTCGACAAATGTTGTTTTGAGTGGCGTCGCTATCAAACAAGTGAAAGAATTTATTTATTTATTGATATTAACGGACATAGTCCAATAAAATATAATACATAACATGAACAATAATACATCAGAATAAAAATTATAGCAATTTAAATACAAAAACAAGGACAAATGAAAATTACTAACAAGATGGAGACAAGGTCTGGACTATCTAATCAGAGATTGTTTAAATCTGGACAGACTTACACCAAAGAAGTCCAGATCCTGTCTTGAATTTATAAGACGACATAACCGTGACATGGGAGCATGGAATCCATGATTGGTTCTATGATGGCTAAGGAACAACAGTTCATTATTTCTGAGTCTACGGGAAGGGATATTGAATTTTATTTGGCCCAGTAACGAAGGCACATCAGTGTGGCCGTTTAATATTTTGAATATGGTGATTAAGTCAGTGTTTTCTCTGCGTTTTTGGAGGTTATAAATATTCACATATTTGGGTAGCAAAATTTCCCAAGATGGCCGCTCACAGGATGACATCATAAGCAGAATACAACGGGCAAGAGTCGCCTTCAACAAATAATCCGAAATCCTTGAATCCCCCAACACAGATTTAAAGGTTAAGTTAGGTTAGGTTAGGATAGGAAAAGCTTGATTAAAACTCTTGTCTGGAGTGTGCTAACAGACGACAGTGTTTTCATTTGTTTCCTTCGTAATATAAATCTAACGTGTGCGATTTTCCGTAACGAAAGCGGTAGCGCAAATGCGTGTGACGGTGACCTCTTCAACGGCCTGCATTCCGTTTTAAAGACGACGCATATTTTGTAATTGAATGCGAATGTTAATTTTCTTTGTTCGCACACGTCTTCCCGTGCCACACAACAATGTGGTGACATTGACAATTAGCTTGGGTCGTGTGTCTTTGTTCACTCCGCACACAGTTTTCTGGCAAACAAAGATATCACTACACTTGTCTGCGTATAAATACTTCATTGACATTCCGGACACTGCACCACCATGCAGTTTTATGACATTATGCAGCAGGGATATTAACCGGTCGTGTGCCGCGCAATTTCGCGCACGATTGCTGTTTTTACTCCCTTTATATTAACCCGTGGCGTCTGCTTACTTGCTTGCCGTCAACAAAAACTTCGGATCGATTTTTGACCCTTTTCCCGTGATCCAATCGAGCTGAAACTTGGCAAGTAGACTCGTGGCGACGGTCAAGAAGATCTATCAAATTTTCGTTAAAAAAAATTTATAATTATAGTATAATTTCGGATTTTTAGAAATTTTATTGGTTTTTTCAAATCGGAATCATTAGAAAAGTTTGATTAGCAACGGCGGCCCGATAATATTTTCTAAATTTGAATTACTCCGTCGGTACAGTAGCCGGCAAACATCTTGAAATTCTACGGCGTAGTGGGGGGAAGTTTGCGCATCTACCTTTCCACCAAATAGACCCAAATTTCGTCTTCTGCGCATTCCCCCACCACGTCAAAGAATTTCAAGAAGTTTGCCGGCAACTGTATGCATAATAGGTACTTCACTACGAATGTTGAAAATCTAAATTGACTGACAAATGTTTTTAGAAATTAATCTTCAAAGTATGAAATGTTTTATCAAAGCTCAAAACATCTGACAATTTAGAAATATATTAAATTACTGTAAGTTTAGTGTTATGTTATATGTTTTAATTCGTCTTTAATTGTTGTTATATTTTTCAAAGAAAGGGAGTATAATAAAAACTTGGTTTTTATGGGTTACTTTTTTTAGACACTTTTTTTGTGATGGTTATATTCATGTAAAAATCAACAATAATCGCTAAGAAGTTGCAGTTTCTGGTTTCTCAATGTACAGGCTTCAATAATTACTTATATTTCAATAATTACTTGTGCAATAATTACTGATTCATTAATTATGAAAATAAGTAACGAAATTTACTGTCAGAAATGTACGCACATGTTCATCGAATAAAATCATGGAAGCAATAACACTTAAGATCTTGTATTTCAATATTTTCGTTCCAAATATATCAATGAATATAAAAATACTTAATTTTAAAACTTTTTTATTTAAAAATAACATTTTTTTAACAGATAAATAACACAATTCGAAGACGATATTTGGAATGACTTTTTGTCCGATTTGCGCGGCAAATGAGGTTACTTGACAAATAGAACTAGTTCAATCATTCAAAAACTTGAGATACAACCAGTAATAAGCTTTAAAAACCCATAAACGCGGGTAAAATAGGCCGAATTCGCATACGTGTCTAAGGAGCGCAGATCTGCGCTCCGGCACCCGACCGGTTAAAGCGACCGTATTCTGAAAAAAACAAGATTTTTATTCGTCCACTGTATTCTGAAAATAGGAATATCGAGATCTTAAGATTGTTATCCCAACGCTTAATAGACGGGAAACAAAATAAAAAATAAACGAAACGTAGTTGGTATAAGTCGGTGTTCGATGTTTGTCGTACTCAAATAAGGAGATTTGTATATTTTCACTTATCTCTCTCAAAGTAAAATACCTTTATTTGCGATGTCCGATGTCTGCAATGCTTCTAGAAAAGGGATTGATTTCTCCGCGCCTTCTTATCCTGGCGGTCTGGTCTGACAGCTTCAATCGCAAACGTAACCTTGCAATTCTCACGTTTCGACGAAAATTGGAAAAAAAATTTACTATAAAAAAAGTTAGGGACGTTGCACGAAATTACGGGGACAGACAGACGGACAGACAACGAAATTGGGATCTCTTTGTTGTAAAAAACATGCTTGAGTTTGCCAAAAGCAGCTCAGCTCATTCATATTCGTCTTGGCAATTCTGCTGTTTGGAGACAACGTGATAGTAAGTTTGTTAGTAAGTAAAAACATGTAATAAAAAAATATATAATAACAGCACGACCGAGATGTTGCTGTACTAGTAGGGGAGAGGGTGGATGGTTTGAACAATATTTATTCGTTCTAAAATATTTTTGATATTGTAAGCATTTCGCATATTATTTTTACTACCAACACTAGCCACAGGCTTACTTGACAGTTTTAAATGGATTTATATTTCCCAAAATTCCATTTACAAAACATTAACAGCTCTCTATGACAAGTCGAATTTTGTTTGAACCTTCCCCAACCTGGGGTAGATTTGAACAAAATGAGGGAGGCTTTGAACATCGCTTAAAAGTAGATTGGAAGAGAAAGACAAATATATTATCATAGTCATTTTAATATTGAACAGATAAACAAAAAAAATCATAAAAATATGTAAATACAGAAAATTGTAATTTTATCGCATATGTATGAAGAAAAATTAAAGTTAGGAAATTTAATTTAAAATGACGAAGCATAAAACCTTTCATCGATTCTACACCAGCCATCACATCGTGCTGCCATGAAAGTGGAATCGTCTTTCCCAGCTTAATTGCATATTCTAAAGCAAGTTTGCGTGCTATAACAAAAGTTAGACCATAATTCATTCTAGAACTTCTTAAATATACTTCTTACATTTTTTCTTCAGTATTACTGAAAATTTTGTTTGTGTCAAGAAAAAAACATTTGGCCAAAATATTTTGGCTGTTCAAAGGCTCCCCGTGTTCAAACCATCCACCCTCTCCCCTACATACCTTGTCTGAGAATCCAATCGTTCGCGCCTGAAAAGTATCGCTTGCAAAGTGACGCTCGCTGATCGCAGTTTTAACTTGAACTTGAACTGGCCGGGCGCGCGGTGGCAATTTCTTATCGTAACATTTGCGTACCTGTATAGCCACGCCATCCACGGAGATGGTGATCTCCACCTTTCTGCTCTTGGCCCCGGTCTCTGACTTCCTCAGCTGCTGGGAGAACTGCAGACGTCTGATGGCGTCCTTCACCACCTCGATGCCTTTGGGCTGGTCCACGGTCGTGGAACCCAGGAACTGAAAAGATACAATAACATGGTAAAATAACTGGTTTTTCTAACATTATTACGGGTCATGCCTGTGGGAGGCTAATGTAAACACTAAAACAATTTAAACTTTTTCTTAATCCTATATACAGCCACTAATTGTTTCCAAAATAATTCACATACTTATTAATGCACTGTTTCTTAATTCGCACTAATTCACGCTGTTTCTATTACATAGATCACTTTCTTATAAACTCCGTTCGATATTCGCACATAGAAAAACTCCTTGCCCCAGTAGGAACATCCTTTATTTATTATCGATGAAATATCACGCTGCGCTCCGTTGCTAATATCGCGTTGGTTAACCGTCACGAGTGACTGATTCTGCATTGCGTGATGCCCGTGCATTTATAGGTAAATTTCTTCGATATTTTTCGAGAGACTTTTCGAGAAAATAATTTTAAAAAATACGAACGTGAAATTAGAGATGGACAGACAGACGACGAAAGAGAGAACGACCGCGGAAGATGCGGCACGACCAGATTAATCAGATACTGGAAATGGTCACGTTAGAAACCTCAACAACCGGCGAGCTTGCATGCGGAGATGTATGAATGTGGATGAGGCGAAAGAAGTATGTCAGGACAGAAGAGTGTGGCGCTCTATCCTCTCTGCCTACCCCCACGGGGAAACGGCGTGATGGTAAGTAAGTACATGCGAACGATTATTTCAGGTTCAGAAAATAAAACATTAAAACTATTTATATTTATTTTTTGCGTCTAATTCATTTATTTATCATAAATAAATAAATATATTATAACAGATTTGTGTAAATTTAGATTGCAGTTAAAAAGATTCAAGTACGTACATAATAGATTTGTGTAAATCAACAATTAAAAAGAGAAGTTTAAACAAGAAAAAGAAATTTTTTTTATCCATTACCATTTAGTTGAGACGTACAGATTTTTTATATATATTTATTTGGTAAATGTACAAGCTTAAGAGTATTCAATGTAATATAATTATACACATTTATATTACACGCTTACCCACTTTTAAAAGAGAATTTATTCTCGTGTTTAAGTGGGGACATTGTCATATTTGTATATATCTATTATTAATGAAATCTTTAGTGTAAGACATTAGATTAAATAAGTAAGATATAGACAAAGAAACATTAGATTAAGTTATAAAAATTAAGACATTAAATTAAGTAAGTAAGATATAAACAATACAAGAATACAAAAATGTGAGACATTAGAATAAGTAAATAAGGTATACACAAGGATACATTAAATTAAGTTATAAAAATTAATAATCAAGAAGGTATTGTAATAACATTTAAAAGTATATATAGATTGTTTTTGATAAGATTTTTTCATTGCGTTTTTGTGATGGTTTTTTGTAGATTTTTCAATTTAGTCTTGAATTTCTATAATTTTTTTCCGTCTTCATTTCATTGGGAAGAACATTAAAGAATGATACTCCTTGACAAGAGAAATGGTGTTGGGCTGTGCTGTGATTCAATTTAGTCCTATACACAGTTATACTAT
>JADDOH010005173.1:0-58661 GCA_016648135.1 Agrypnia vestita | reverse complement strand
TACATTAAAGCAAATCTAAATGTCGAAGTAACTGAACCAGATATAAGTGACGCCAATTGTTTAAAATTTAATTTGTGTAATGGTACCTACATATATGGGATTTATCGACCACCGTCCTTCCAAAATGCGTATGAATTCACAAATTCTCTTTCTGAAGAGCTACTCACAATGGACAAAAACCCAACAATGATCATTGCAGGTGACATAAACATTGACATAACTGCAAGTACTCCCACCACAAATGCATCTGAATACCTATCCATGTTAGCTGAACAAGAGGTAACGCATGTTTAGACCATATTATGGTTAAAAGCAAATTCTTGGTGAAAGGAATTGTATGTGAAACTACTATCACGGATCACTTTCCAGTAATGATTGATATTGGAACACAAAAAATAAATACAAAACCTTATGCAAAACCCCGACACAAACTAAATTTTGAAATGCTAAAAAAAGACTTGGAAAAAGAAACTTGGTTACCAGTATACGAGACTAATGATGCTAATACATCATATTCAAAATTCCTGTATATTCTACAAAGCCACATTAAAAAAAATCAAGAACATATATCTAATAAATCGAGGAAAAAAATTAAGAAATCTTGGATAACTGAAAGTTTAGTTAACTGCATAAATAAGAGAGATGTGTTACACAAACAGTCTAAACTTAACCCTCTAAATGTCGGCTTACAAAACTTTTACAAAAAGTATAGAAATATTTGTAATAGAGCGGTCAAATCCGCTAAACACTTATATTACAAAAATATTATAAAAGAAAATCAACGTGATGCAAAGAAAACATGGGAAATTATAAGAGAAATGACTTCTACACAAAATACTAGAAGCAATGATATATGTGATATGCTGATTCCAAACAAAAATCATGCTACTGAGGATAAGGCCATTACTGAAGTGCTAGATAATGTAAACGGGCATTTCGCTTCGCTTGGTAAAAATTTAGCACAAAATATTTTGTCTCGTCTAAAAACTACTGAAGAAAACCTTAAAACAAATTTAAATTCAGCAAATCCATATTCATTTTTCTTTGCTCCAACCTCCATTCATGAAATTGCTGCAATTATTAGTAACCTAAAGTCTAACAGTGCCCCTGGAAACGATGAGGTAACAGCAAAAGTAGTGAAGTATAATAAAGACCAATTAAGTAAGCCTCTTTGTTATATATTCAATCAAAGTCTCTCAACGGGTATCTTTCCAAATGCACTAAAACTGGCTAGAATCTGTCCAATATTCAAGGGTGGTGATCCCCGTAATCCGAGCCACTATAGACCTATATCGCTCCTAAGTGTTTTTTCTAAAATCTTAGAGAAGATAGTTAAAGTACGTCTTTTAAAATACCTGGATATTCACAAAATAATCTCCAACAATCAATACGGGTTCCAATCAAAACTCTCAACAGAAGATGCAATATGTCAACTAACGGAATTCTTAGTTACACAATTAGATAAAGACAAACGTTGTATTGGTATATTTTTGGACCTAGCCAAAGCTTTCGATACGGTGTCTCATCCACTGCTGCTGCACAAGTTATCAGCTTTGGGAATAAGGGGGACGGCTTTGGCGTGGTTTGAAGATTATCTAAATAACAGGGTTCAGGTAGTTAAATCGGGCGATCACTGCAGCAACCTCCACAAAACATCATATGGAGTACCGCAAGGAAGTGTTTTGGGACCCACGCTCTTCCTCATATATGTCAATGAAATGTGTAACTCCAATTTAGAAAACGGTAAAATAATTTCTTTCGCAGATGACACAGTGCTTCTTTTTCAAGATGATTCCTGGGAAGATGTTTTAAAAAAGGCACAAAGTGGATTGAATCGAATAACATCATGGCTTGACAAAAATCTACTAACAGTAAATGCTTCAAAGACAAAATACATGTGTTTCTCCATCAGTAAAAGAACAGTAATAAAGCAGCCCAAAAATCTACTGATTCACACATGTCAATCAAAAGATAAACCCTGTGATTGTACTAATCTGCAGACAACGGAAGATATACGATATCTAGGTGTGTACATAGACCAGCATCTAAACTGGAGAAAACATATTTTGAATCTTACAATCCGAATAAGAAAGCTTGTTTATTTTTTCAAAGAAATTAGAGATGTACTCGACGCATCGACAAGAAGAATAGTATACTATGCACTGTGTCACTCACTCATTAATTATGCAACTGTCAGTTGGGGTGGTGCAGCTTGTACTATATTAGATTCATTAAGCAAAGCCCAGAAAATGGTATTGAGAGTTCTTCATAAAAAGCCATTTCGTTTTCCTTCAGAAGAACTTTTCAGAGAATGTCACGTCCTGGACATCAATCAAACATATTTACTCAACACTTTAAAATATTTTTTCCGACATAAACAAGATCACCAACAAATAACTCACTCACATTCAACAAGGGCACAGGTGAACTGCAACTATCTTGTACCAAAATTCAAAAAAACATTTTCACAAAGATTTCACCTCTTCCAAGCACCAAAAACATTCAATACTCTTAACACTAAACTTAAAACATGTAGCCATAGTCTCGCGTATTTTTCTTCTAAAGTGAAACTCTGGCTGCATGAAAAGGGAAGGAAGCATGCCCAAAACCTATTAAAAGCCATCATATAAACTAAATTTAAAATATACTATTCCTACAAGAACATTTACTGTCACTTACTGTCTTACTGTTACTGTCATCTTTTTAAATACTTTTAATTGTTTTATTTTATTTTATTTTATTAATATCCTATTCAGATCATTTTTTTCACTTACTGTCTTACTGTTACTGTCATCTTTTTAAATACTTTTAATTGTTTTATTTTATTTTATTTTATTAATATCCTATTCAGATCATTTTTTTCACTTACTGTCTTACTGTTACTGTCATCTTTTTAAATACTTTTAATTGTTTTATTTTATTTTATTTTATTAATATCCTATTCAGATCATTTTTTTCACTTACTGTCTTACTGTTACTGTCATCTTTTTAAATACTTTTAATTGTTTTATTTTATTTTATTTTATTAATATCCTATTCAGATCATTTTTTTTCCTTTGTCTATAATATAATTAATTAACACCATTATTTAATTGTAAACATTTAATTATTACTATTACTTAATTTTAATTGGCAATAAGATTTATTCACAAATGTTATATAAATAATAAATATTCTTGAACATTATACTACTGGAAGAGCACTGTCTGCTATAATACAGTAAATTACTAGTGTAGCAGGCAGGGCGTCAAATCAATTTAGTGTTTACTTGCTGCCAAGACACTCAACAACAATGAAAAAAGCTTCATTCAATTTTGTAAACACTGTAAACATTTGTAACATTGAACATTGAATAAACATTTGAATTTGAATTTGAATTTGAATTGATGTGGAATATATGTTTATCTAAAATTCAAGAATCTGTAAAAACAATCGGAACTGTTTTTTTTTTGACATTTGATATAGCCATAGATTAAGGTGGAATTTCCTATCCGTCGATGCTTAAGTATTTATTTGGTTGTTACCCACGTACTTGAGTCGTTGAGTATTAAAACCTATCTTACCACCTTTTTTTTAAGACTTGAATATCAATACTTTCTCTAAGCTCATTCTTACATTTAACATATTAGTTGACTATCATAACAAGTATTAGTCCGAAGTTATAGCTTTTTTAAAATCATCTTGAATTTCATAGCATACTTATATCCAAACTTACTAGAATAAAATATAAATATCTTTATTGTGTAGTAAAAATTTCAAATACATTAAATAATATTTTACACTCTAAAATTAATGGGAACTTTATTTCACTACACCCCTGATAAAGCAATGGACATATTTATTTCCTTGAACTTCAAAACCAATCTAAATCCATACGCTTAAATTTCAAAAGCAATCAAAATCCACTGTCTGGTAATTTTATTTTTAATTCCTGATTCCATCATTTTTATTTAATGTCATTCAAGTTATAAACAAGGTGTAAAAGAGTTTTCTTTGATTTGCCAAAAAAAAGTTTATGGCGTTAAGTAGGTTTTGATACTAACTTCTCAAATAATATCCTAAACCATTATTTAAGTAGGTAAAATAAGATCAAGAAATTACATAAAAAAATCGTTCATTATCTCGGTGAACATGCAGTTTATATTTTTCATTGTAAGTTGATTTGACGATATTCATACTCATATTATGGCATACATTTTTTATATTATTGAGAATATTGTAATGTTGACCACATTCGAGATAAAATGCGGCCACAATAAGGTGGTGGAACAGTTTTGTTAAGCGAGGCGGTCTCGTACCACGTGTCTATCATAAAAGGGTGTAATTTATTAAGGGCCGGTAAATAACAAAGTTCGTTCCGCCCTCCGCCCGCGGCCTCCGAGTGGGCTGATCGCAAAAAAGCGCCGGGTTCGGCTGACGCCCGTGCACGCGCACGGAATAACGTTCAATTGATTAAAAGGTAGAAACAAAACAACGAGGCGTCATTGAAATTGATTTGATCCCCAATTTTCATCTCTCCCCTAACCGCGGCAGGTTTTTTTTTATTCGGAAAGAACATTTAATTTAAAAGATTTTCGGTAAAACAGATGTTGTAAAGATAGATATATTTGTATTCACCCTAAACGATTATTAATTAACGAATATGCGTTTATTCTTCTACTATTATTGAACTTCGATATATCAATTTTAAACTAAACATACCATCGAGTAACATTGATTATAACATTTTTAGATTTTTTTGGTTTCATTACAAATTAGAGACTAGAAGAATAGCGATGTATGTTGTCTTCTTACACAAAATAATAAGCGGAACAATAGACTGTCTTCATCTATTAGAACATATAACTATGCTTGCGTGTTCCATCTCGCGAAACTAGAAATTATGCAAGTTTTGCCTTTAAAACAGCAACCACTAACTATTTTTTAAATTCTCCACTGCAAAGTTTCCTAGACTAGCAAACGGATACGAGCAGATAAAAAAATTATAGTACCTATAATACATAGCATCTACACATGAAGAATACATTTTACTTATATTAAAAATTTATCCATTTTTGTAACTATTTGAACTTGGTAGGTACTAAGACCCACGGCAACATAACAAATATAAATAAAACAAAAAAAAATCAATAAAAAAAAACAAAAAAACTCATTTAGTGTATAAGTTATGAAACTATTAAGGTGCATAAATCATTGTTATTTATACAACATGCATTCGCATCAGATTTTTCATTTTTAGAAAACCAAAGCCAGCGATAGAGAACCCGCAGTAGCTGGCGTGACGATTTCAAAGGACCCGAATTAACATCTAAAAAATATTGTTTTTTTTTTCTCCCTCAATGAATTTCATTAAACGAGTAAGATTAAAGAAATTTTATAAGTTATGAACCGAAATAGACTGTAATTAAAATAAACGTCAGATTTTGCATTTAACTGAGTATTTTCTGGTCAGTAAATTTTTCTCATCACTTATACCTATAATTTATTGGCTTTTTTCAGGTGTGAATTGACAAACGAAATAAAAGATAATTTGTAGATATTTCTTGATTTTTAATGAAATTAAATCCTTTGCAATAATGATAATATAACTTTTTTTATTAATTTTTGACCCACCTATGAAAAAAGTTTGAAGATCGCTGACCTAGGCAGCGCAATGTACGTGCACTATGCTTTATATCCAAGTACATCCCAGACTATACAATATACATTCACATGACACCCTCGACTTGCAACTTTGACTGTATATCCATATACGGTCAAATTCTTTATTGCGCGTAATTCTTGCCTATTTACACAGGTGACGGTAAATTATCCTCTTTCTTCACTGATGGTAAAATGCATTCCGACTGCATTCGGCCTGCGCTCTTTCTCGTTTGTCTTTTAACGTAAGCTTCGTGCACTTCGGCTGATGGCACGCCATCTTTCGTTTGCATAACCTTTTCCTCTAGTGAAAAAATAACAAATTTAGATAGGTTAATGCAGATACCACTTGATTCAAACAAATTTACAACCATTCCGTTCGTGTACTGATGGCTGCAGGCTCGCGCGGTGGGCCTCGTGAAGGAAGTGTTTATTATTCTGTCCATTAAGCCCCGGGAATGCCGACCTTCGGAGGCCTTCAGATTCCTGCACGTCCGAAGCTGGTCACGTATATTTTCATAACATCACTTTCCGTTTCAGGGGCAACTAAATTAATGAGACATTAATTAGACATTTTTGCTTTTGATCTGTCAGTCAATCAAAATGTTCATTACTTTTCATTTCAAATACTGTGCAATAACATTTCGTGCACTTAACAAATCTCAACTGTAATAGTATATTAGTACTACTTGTGTACGCGTGCACGTATACGTTATGTAGCAAGTTGATCTTGTGGCGGTTTACCAAAAATGGAAACATTACCAATTGCTGTTAGAGACCAATGTATTTTTATTACAAGGGAGGAAAAACAATTATAACTTTTGCTAACTATTTAAGTTTATAATAGTGTTTGAAATTTTACGCATTTACTTATTTTATATTTTTTATTTAAAAGTTTAAGACTGTGTCAGATTTTCAATTCATCTAAGAATACTCAAAATTTTTTTTGTATGGTCATTTAATTTACATATCCCTTTAAATATTATTGTATGCATAGTATGATTGACCTTCGTCACTAAACATGAGATTTTTATAACGTATAGACGTGGTTTCTCAACACAAAAATGTGAAGAGAATTCTATGAAATCTAGAATTAACGTAACAGTTGATAATCAAGATATATTGTAGATGTCTTACAAAGACGAAGCTATGTAAAGTAAAAGTAGATATGGAAGTCTTTGGGTGTTTAAAGGGCTTACGACTTATAATACGGCTGGTTTATGTGATCATTTTATACAAAGTTCATCAATTCCTTTTATGATTTACCAACACATCTATCAAATTCTTAGAAATTGTATATTCACATATTTTATTTATGCAACACGTTTAACTTTAACGTAGATTAACGCCATCTGTGATTGAAATTTGTCATCCACGTGAACGAGTATATAGATGTCGCCGCTGGTAATAAGATATCTATTTTTGACTAGTTGACGAAAGTACAAAGCAATATTATTTTCCAATTATTATTATTATTATCCAATATTACAGTCCGACCTCCACCTCCGCGGGTAAAGGTCGTCCTCCTGATGACGTTGGATAAGTATCCAACGAAACGTCGAGATTCGCTTCTCGGTAATATAATTAATTACACTTAAATTTGTCAGTTAAATATGTCTAACGACCGTAATAACAACCTTAACTCTTTAACAATATTATTTTGTATGTGTATATAATATTCATCTGAATTATTAACGTATGCACTAGAATACGCCTGAAAATTATTATAATTTTTATTTCCTTTTTACACCAGTTTGCTTTTATATATTTAGAATTTTTTTAATACCTTAAAAATTTTAAGAGCACAATTACTAGATGTTCGTCCTCAGAGGGATCTTCATTAATCAAGATATTGTATGTTGTGTTCTTGAAAAATTTCAACATACTCAAAATATTCTGAAGTACAGTTTATAATGTTTGCAAATTAATAAAAATATGTGAGTGATTTTTCAGATTACATAAATATGCATTTATTACGTAATAGTTATTTTTGAGCCAATCCACAAACTCCATTATCATAATATCTATTTTAAGTTTTCGTTTGAAGAACACCTTCGTTGACTATAAAATCATAAACTCTTTGACGCCGAACTATTGCCGTCTACGGCCGCTGCTCTTGGTACAGCATTCTTAACTACTAATGTAACTGCTTAGGAACAATTTTATTATTGCCAATTAATGTTTTTATTGCACTTTTATATGTTATTATACAAGTGTCATAAACATTTTATTGAAGTCTACAACATAAAGCAATTTCAATCAATAAATGAGGCTATCATATTTTTATTGTAACACGTAAAACCACTATATAAAAATAATGTGCCTAAAAACATCTCGCTATGCAAATGCGGTGTGCCATCCTCCGGAGTATGTAAATCTTACCTGACCACATTTGTGCCATCCACACCTGTCAATTCTGATTTTCTTCACAAACAGAACATCAACAGGCATTTGAAATGAATTAGTGCAATCTTTCTCTTAGATATTCTTTTTATATTCTCTACTAGTGATGTAATGAATATTCGCATTCGCATTCGCGAATATTCGCATCTTTTTTGACATTCGCATTCGCATTCGTATTTGCAAGAAATGATGCGAATGTTTAGCGAATGTATTGGGCAAACTAGAAAAAGAAATTATAAATGGATATGGAATGATAATACAACTGATAAAATCTATATTTTTTTATTTATTTATATATTAATGAAAAAATGATTATGGAACAGTCATGAGGTAGGCAAATAAATAAGAAATACTTTATTTTTTGTTCTTGTTAGTCTAATTAAAATATTAACAAAATCACAACTTAACTCAAAATATGGTGATTTCGCATAGCACGAGTGGTCCTTCCTTTGCGTGAGTATTTTTTATCACACAATTTGTATTTCACATTGTGGTTTACTCGTGTTTTTGCGTCACTTTTAAATATCAGTTAAATTTGACAAATACAATAATACTAAATTAACCTCAAATGAAAACAAATCTTTTCGAATGAAATTTATTTCCAATATCCAGGCTTGAGAAAATCAGACGCCTGTATTGTGACCCAATTGGGAGTCGAAACCGGAACCACCGATATGAGCCAGCATCATACCCACGGGACTACAAGAACCGCCTCATAATGCTTTATAATAAATATTGTATAATTTTAGCGAGTGCTAGCACATCCGTTTCCGGTATTTCCGTTTCCGGTATTTATGTAAGCATATTTTATAATTTATATCTCTCTTTTACGGTCTCGTAGGACTCGAAAGTCTATGATTGCAGTCACTTTAGAGTGCCTTTCATCCTTTGACATAAGCCTGTTTTTGAGACTACATGACATCTACCTTCTGCAGGTGATAATAATACTGACAATATCTGTCTGTAAGATATCTGTCTATCTACGTTGCAGTTTTCCATTTATAAAGTGTAAAATTAGATTAATTTGAAAAAATGACATTTATAAATAAAAAGTAGATATATCAATATCCTTAGAATTTTCAATCTTAGCTAAGTGCTTAGGCGCCTGTGCTATAATAAAATGACTAATATGCTGGTCTGGAATGAGACTCGGGATGATTTAAAGGTTAAGGTACGCCTTAAAAGTGTTATTTTCTTCTGAAAATTAGGCTCGAGCCTCGAACTCGTGATCACTGGCTCACTAAGGAAGTAACTTAACATCATGAGACGAACACGCATGCACAAATATGATAATATTTGGCATTTAATGTTGGCATACTTTTTTTTTTACAAATCTTACGTATAAAATAATATTAATAGAGATCCATACTATCCATACTAGAACTTAACTAAAAATTAAAGAGTATTATTATCTACCAAAATATAAAATTATTAATAATAATTGCATTGAGAATAACATGAGATGATTAAAATAATGAGATTAAATTGTAAACAATCCTCTATTGAATATTTTTCAACTCTTCCAACCCTCTATATTAACTCTCTCCCAATTTTGATCAATATTTTTTTATTTTTTATATGACTCATCCCGAAGAAAAGAACATTGTTATCGAATCATACAGATTTTTTATGTAATGAAGTGGTGTAAAATAAGTTAATTAATTAATTAAGATAAATTATAGAAGTCTCACAGATACGAAGCTATTTATATGAGATACGTGTATAAGAGTTTTTTATAGGGTGGTCCAGGGCTTACGATCTACATGAGCTGGTCATCAAATTTTTAAATTTGAATATGCATACACACAGATGTTCTAAATCACTTTCTTTCATATATTCGAATGGACTATGCTAGAGGCATCTATGGTCCTTCCCAAAACAAAGTATACATAGATTACGTAACTAGTAATGATACCTCCATATTTTCAAGTACTTATTAGACCATATTTATAGAATATTGGTAAGTTAATTGACTTTTAATTCATTAATTATGTCATCAGAAAGCAGAATCCTACCTTCTATTCTTGTAAAGAAAAACAATTCTTCGAAAAATCAATATCAGATACATAGTCTCCACATAAATGTTAATGACCGAATAACCCTTATATGTTACATCAGCATATACTTAAGCCGTTAGTTTCTCTTCAATTAAAGTTTCACCGAAAATATATGATATAGTAGATCAAGTAAGTTTAAACGGGTTTCGTAGATGCAAACAGGAAGTCGATGAAGTGATGTGTACCTGGATGGAAATAGAAAGGGCAATATGGAGGTGATTTATGGAGATGTAATAACCGCCCTCACTCTCCTCACTGCTTCTCAGGGGGCGTGCGGCCGCCGCCGTGTACCTGTTAGCGGTCGTGCTCTAGGGTTGCCGCTCACACTTCTTTCTCCGCGTGATTCTTCGTCTCCGCTTCGAGATTCTTCTCATTATTCTCAAAGGAATTTAGGCTGCAATGTTCCTTAGGTTAGGTGGACCAATATTAACAGTCATCGAATCGTTTTTTTCTTACAAATAATATTATAAATAACCAAGTCCTTTTTACAAATAGTTATCAATTAAATTTATTTTCATGTTAAGTAGGTACTTTATTATTTTATATAAATAAAACTAACTTAGTTAAACACCACTTATATTTATTTTCAAATCCAACTGGGTTTCGCTACGATCGTTGCTTCTTCAGGGAGAATCTTAACTGCCTAAACATACAAAAATTATGTGCTTACATACTAGTGTGAGAGGTGAAAGGACGGAGTGTCAATAGTGGGGGTAGATGGTGGGATTTCGCAGGGAATATTACTATTAAGAGGAAACATATTTAAAGTGAACTAAAAGATAAATTTACTTGATTATAAATGATTTTATGATTCATATTAATGGCTTTTCTTATCTGTAATGTCTCTAAATTAGACTAGATATACATTTCTCAGGAGGCCCAGAGTTTGAAGTCATCAAGACCAATTCTTTTTTATTTGTTATTTAGTAGGCGTTTATTTTTTTGGCACTTATTAATGTACATATTTTACTAGCATTTTAAAATATTTTTTTTTAAAAGTCATATCCCGTGGAGCTCCTGCACCGTGACTGAGATACAACCTTACCTGGTGCACATTTTTTTGATAAGAAAAGAAGATCATGTTCTTATTTAGAAATGAAATATCTATTATCTGTCTGCCTCGGACCAACGTGCACCGGGGAATACTGTATGTTATAGAGGAGGGTTTAGGTGTTGACTATCTCAGGATTGAAGGCTGCGATCTCTTTGACCATAAACTGCAAGTTTCCCGTGCTTTCAAAGTGAACTACTACAAGCAATATGGATCCTGCTGCATCTTTCTGTTGATTGGTCCAACGCATAGGAGATCATCATCCATGCGGTATCTTTAGTTAAACGTTTCAACAGTGAACTTTTTCAGGAATTTCATAATTTAGTACCACAAAGTTATCAAATATTTATTATTTTTTTGTTAATTGTCTGACAACTATTTTGAGACATATAAACTTTGTTAAAATTGAAGTTTTGAGGATTACTTTTATAGCAATTTTCTGAGTTGCAATAATTGGGTTGAGTGCACTCATAGTTGCTCCTCCCCATGCAATTATGCCGTGTTCTATAATTGATTAGCAGATTGCGAAGGATACTGTTTTTAGGAGTTTAATGCTAAGAAATTTTCTAATATTGCGCAGATTCGCATTTTATTATTTATCAATTCAATGCTTTATCCCTATACAGTTTATAAAAATAATTATTTTTCTTATGCGATTCACCTAGAATAAGACCTTATTATTTGATTATGAATCGTTATTCATATGTATTTAAGGGTTATTTTACAGGTTTATTTACGAAAAGTTTTTAATAATCAAATAATTTATTGTGAAAACCATCCGATATTTTAATATTATTGTTGTCAACCCTACCAAGCAACGACTCCGGAATTCAAGAACATTATATCGTTTAAACCTGTATGCACCTTATTGTATTTTGCCATTTCTCCGTAGAATGGAAAGTAAGGTCACGCCGTGAAGTATTAAGTCAAGCTTCTGAAAATGATGTCCACTTATAATATGCCAGGAATATAAAAAGGTTATTCATAGAAATATTTTACAACTGTCTCGACCAAGAAATCAATAATTTAATATCTTAGTAAATCTATCAAATGGCAATAAAATGAGATAAATAAAATAATGTACAGATAAAGGACTCTGGACATTGTATCGTCGGAGTGGAAACAGCTACGAGCACTTGTGACAGTTGTCAAATTTGTGGAATACCAAAAAGTGTGGCATATAGCCAAGAAGAAAGCAACCATCAGCCATGAACGACTAACGGGGAAGTAGTGAATTTTCTTCTTCTCCTTCTTCTTCTTATTTCACGTATGTTCAGTGCCGAACGTCGTAGTCTTCTGATATATCCTAAACTTGGTGCAAAAAACGCGTCCATTTTTCCCAGTCTTGGGGCATATTAATCACAAAATTTAAATAGTTATCTGTTTACTCCTTAAAAAGTAAACTTGTTTTTTGAAACCTTTATCGTTTTTTCTCACATATGTCCAAAGTATTGAAGATTCCGTATCAACAACATAAATACGAGCAGTTCTGCTTCTTATAAAGGTAGCACGTAACATAATATGTTTCACCTATTTCAAATATTAGACAAGTAATCAACTTATGTCTAATAATAATAATAAAAAATCATTTCAATTAACACTAGGATAAGACATAAATACAAAACAATATTCCTCACAGAGTCAGGAACTCATAGAAGAAATAATTACTCCAACTAAAGCCTATGAAGAGGTGGACGAATTTTCCTAAATCTTCTCTTCCAGTCGGTTGCCTTATTATCTACTAAGGTTCGAGACCTCCCTACTGTTATCTGCTGGTGCTTATCCTGACATGACAATTTTCCTTCACCTTTTTCTGCTGCATAAAGTTCGATTATGAAAAGACAGTAGCTCCTGGGTATTCTCATTAGTAATTATTTTTTTACAAACATTCATTATCCAGGCGCGTGCAGTGAATACATTGAAACATGACTTCTACTAACGTTTTACGGAGAAAAAACAAAATAAAGTATTTATCTGACTAGAAAAATATTAAAATTTGTATAATGTTTATGACATGAATAATATTATAAAAAATTTAATATTATTTATGACATGAATTCAGCAGTAGGAACATAATCAGAAACACTCAAAGAAGATAATGTCTCGAAGTAAAGCCTTTATTGACGTTTATCGAGAAATCACAGTTATGGTGGCTGGGACATATCTTGCAGATGCCGGCAGATACACTGCCAAAGCAGATATTCTAGGTAAGACCTGAAGGCAGAAGACCAAGGTGTCGTCCAGGTCGTCCTAGAAGGAGCTGGCAAAAACAGTTGGAAGACTGCTGCGAAGCGAGGTTGCGACTGAGTTGGGCTGACATGGAGAGCGAAGTCCAAGATAGGAAAAGTTATAGCCTTCTATGCGGTGCAGAGACCCTGACCCATTAGGATAAGGGGTAGAAGAAAAATAAGATGATTTATCACAAGAATATTACGAGATAAATATTATATATTTTTTTTTAAATATATGTTTACGTAAAAGTCTTATGTTTAATGTTCTTAGTCCTATTTCCTAGTCTTATGTTCCCCTAAAGTCAATATTTAAAATGTATGAACGCCTTTTCAAACACGCATTATATTAAAGAAAATTACAAGCGTAACGTCTAATCTCCAACTTTCCAGTGAGAAAAAATTGCAAAAAGGTCCTAAATTAAAACCAATCAAAAACCATCAGATATTATATTGGAAATCATAGTTTTCAATGGGGAAAGGAATATTATTATTTTAGATATCGGTTAAAAAAATTCCACCGTTTTGATTAGAACCATATCAAATAGGTTATATTAAAAAGTATTAATAAAATAACGTCTCGCTTTAATTGAAACGCTTTTCCAGTTGTATTATGATTTTCTAGCATTTCAAAATATTGTACCGAACGGCCGATCAATGAAGATTGTCCGACAGCTCGAATCAGGTGTTTCTATTGTGCGCGCCAGCTCTCGTTGCGGGTCGTGCTTCCCGCTTCCGGCCGCCCGGGCCACCACCGCGGCTGCCGGCCCCGGTCGTGATTGACTGCTGCTTCCCATCGGCGTGAAATCAATTCACTGTGACGTGGTCATCTGATAAATCATTTCGTAATTACCGTTACAGCTCCCAGGTGAGTCGGTAATTCACATTCGAAATATTAATCCCATTCCTCAACACGAATCCTTCCCTCGCACTTGCGAAATGTACAACTCCGCACGAACTCTGATTATCTTTGACAGTTTCATTCTTCAAATTTCCGTGCTGTTGACCCGGCATTCCCGCAGCCCGCCTAAAGGCCCCCGCAGACGCGAGAGGTCCGCACATTTGCCTTCGCACCTAACAGGAGACAAAAAACAACCGAAATCTGACGAAGCGCGCGATGGAATATTTCATTTTTACCGACGAAGGCGTCCGACGCTCGTTTTATCGCGATTGTCTTAGCATCACGACTGACGGTCCGTAATCTGAATTCTCGGAAACGGTAAACAAATGGTGAAATTAGATTGAACGCCTTTATCACTCGGGCCCCTAAAGAAAATAAAAGACAAATACGAGAGAAACAATTATAATTTTGGAGACTTACCACGCGTCACGCTCGGAAGCGCGTAAAATACCGCAAAAGGCTTAACGCGAAGTGTATTACCGCGTGCATTTCGTACTCAGGTTAGAACAACGAATTCTGTAGATTCCGACTGTAAAAAAAATTAAAACTAATAAATCAACAAGCTTCTTCTATGTACACAGCATTTTAAAAAACAATTTACCCTATTCTTAGAGTAACAATTACATTATATTGAGTCAAAATAGACGGGACATCTATATTATAATTACTCCAAGCAATGTCGTACGTTTCTGCATTTGGATGATGATTTCTATTTGTATACAATAATTTTGCTGCTTTGTTTGTCGCGTCCGGTGGCGCAATGAATAACACGTCTGACTGCGGATCGGAAGATGCCAGGTTCGAATCCTGGCAGGATCAAATTTTTTTTTACGGTCGAGAATATTTTTGTTGAAATTTTAATTACATTTTTGGTTTTGAACATTCAAATTTGTTTATGTAAAAATTAAACGAAGATTAATTTTTTATAATGTTGTATAAAAGTAATCAACACTGCAAGAAGAGAAGAGAGTAGGTACCTACCTATCGAACTATGGTTTATTCCGCTCTGACTTATTAATCGGTTAGAAATTTTGAATAAATACTTTGTCTTAATTATATCTAAACTGTGTTTGCTGCACAGCAAACACACTTGGCCACAATAGCAAAAATGAAGTTTACCAGATACAATTGGCCGCGAAGCGGCTGACGTAGGCATAGGTAAACAATTGTGTTTGCTGCACAGCAAACACAATTGGCCGCGCAGCGGCTATCGCTGGCCGCGGAGCGGCCATCATTGGCCGCGAAGCGGCCACAATAGCCGCCCGCAGGGCCTAGCAGTAAGCTTTCCTGCTAGTATTTATTTATTTACGCTCAGTTTCTATGACAAATGTCAAGACATTTGTTAAAGGTTAATTTTCATTACATTAATAATAATAATCATTATATTGAAAATACTGGCTTTAATTTAATATTTTAATTGCTTAGATGTTTAAAACCATTGAATACGTTTAATACCTTAGAGTTGTAGGTATCTGATTTGATTTTACTCTACAAAATTATTAACTCGCATTTTGACACCCTTGATATTTGGTGTTTGTTTATGTTTCATGCCCCTGAAAGATCTTTTCGAATACCTACACTATTTTATTGTGACAACACTAGAACTAACTCGCATTTTAATTCTCTTGTACCCAGACTGCGTAGGCTAGGTAACACCTATGCGCATATCTCTGATATTTTTAATTCCAGTTTAGCACAATATAAAGATTCGTTACTAAAAGCTCTCCACGCTACCGTTCTGAATTCGTAATGCAATCACAAACAAATTATTATACCTATTTGTTTAACCTTTTATATACTTCACATCTCCTTTTTCTAAATTACTGTTATAACTTTAAAGAACTATCTATACCTACTATTATATATAGTCAATTCTCTAATTTTTTGCTGTTCTACTCTTTGAATTTCTTGTATGTATTATTATGTAAAAGGTACTTCTGTGCCGTATATTGAAATAAATAAATAAATACGTGACCATGTCCAAAATGAAGACATAAGGAAAACTTGCAAAATAGAGGAGATAGAAAGATGGAGTTGATCCAGAAGGAGATTTTGAAGGAATCGCGTAGCCAGAATGGACAGTGACAGACTCGTGCATACAGCAGCGAATGATCTCCTCTGGATGACGCCTACCGGGAATACCACCGAAAAGATGGAGAAATAGCTGGACCTCGTCATCCCGGGAGTAGTTTTCTATAGTACAGATCAATAGATCTAATAAAAGAAAAAGAAGAAGAAGAAGAATACCTTAGATGAAGAAATTAGTGTTTTTTTTAAATAATATTGATACCTATTTTATATTATATACATCACGTCAAATTTGACTAAGTGTAAAATGTTATATAATACCGGTTAATATATATGATTATTGTGATAACACAAACCAATGAGAATAGACCCCCAGAGATATTTTAAAATGAGACATTTTTGAAACACGAAGAGAGATATATAGAGAGAAAAGATATAAATATTGTACATATTCATATACAACGTAAAAAAAAACAAAATTTGCTTTCAATTATATCATGTGAAACTGTGCGGTAATCGCATCAAAAAAAGTAAAATACATAGATATTCTATCATCGGCGATTTTCTTAAGTTATGGTTACAACGAAATTTTGAGTAAATTATTTTATATATGAACAAATTACAAATATTGAATATTTATTAAAATGGGTGATCGTCTTCAAAAGATCCGTCGAAAATACTAAAAAAAAGTCATACATTTAGCGTCGGAAGCCCGGGAAAGTCGCAAACGCCGTCTTATCTGAATAATATAGTCCTAGGCTTGAGGTGTGGTGGAGCCTTAAGAATGCCTGGAAACTTTATTGTTATCCGTACTGATTTTTTTGGATTCGCGCACAATAAGATTGCAGTCATTATTACCTGACTGCAAAATCGTCTAATTATGGAGGCATTCCGCTTCGAGGAGAGTCAAGTGCTGTTTGTTGCCACCATCACTTTTAAATCTAAAAGCGTATGCTGTGATATAACTCATGTTTTAAAGAGGTTTTATTTTTTTTTAATTTTTTTTCATTTCTTTACTTTTACATTTGTTTGAGTTAAATTATACTATGCCTGTCTCACTAGAGAGCTCTGTGTTGAGACAGGCAAAGTTTACAATTATAACTTATATGTAAGTACATTTATACAAAATAGGTTAAAACAAAAAGTACATTTTGAACAAATAAGTTTTAAAAAAGATTTATAATCGCCTACACTCAGGCACATGTAAATATACACTAATACAATCTCAATTTTTCTAATTCTTAATTTGTTTGGATGAGTTTCCCAATAGCTGGACGACCCATCTCTTTTAGCCAAATTTTAATAGTTGTTTTTACATTTTTCGGATTGTTCATTTGTGATACCCTTTCCAACATTGAATTGTACATTTTCGGGCCTATATGTTTGAAGTTCCTTTGTCCATACGTGGTTCGCGCTCTTGGGACTTGAATAGCATCTTTGTTTCTGCCTATATGTATAGTGTTTTGGGTGTGTGTGAAATGTGTTTGTTTGTGTATGTACATGTAATTTAGGACAGTTTTGGCATATATTTGTCTAACATCAAAAACTTCTAATTTATTAAATATTTCATCTGTACTTGTAGTAATCGGTGTTCCTAAGATTGTTTTTAAAATTGTTTTCTGGACAATACTTAAAGGATTAACTACCGTTAACGTCGCTCCTCCCCACGCAATTACTCCGTGTTCAATGATCGTCTGACATACAGCGTAGTACACTGTACATAATATGTGGTTAAGACATTAATGTACATAATATGTGGTTAAGACATTAATGTAATTTAAGAAAAATTCTTCTTCATGAGAGTAATCGTGATCATTGAACCGCGATTAATTACGGATGACGGCAAGGATGGATTCCCACCACCTTTTTGGATATAATACAGTAAAGGTGACAGAATTTTCAATTATAATACACACACATGTATACAGTATCTTGTATATGTATATACATGATAGGGATCGACCGAAACTAGATTTTCAGCGGAAACTTATTTAGATATGTTGAAATTTATACTACTCTCTGAAATCTTGTGTGTTTTTGCTAGATTTATATAGTTCAATCGGGTTAGATAGGTTAGTTATACCAACTTAATTAGTACCTAAATAAATAGTAATTCTAGATAATATAAATTGATACGTATATTATCTAGAACTACGTACTCGTATTAAATTTATCTTAGAGAATAAATCAATTAAAATTTTATTTAGATATTACAATAGAGATCTTAGATATTACAATCAAAAAAATCTTTAGATATTATAATAGCAATCTTAGTCTTTTTAGAAGTTTCAGCCGAAAACGAAACCGCGGCTGAACCTAGGTTTTTATTGGCCGAAACCGAAACTTCAGTCGGTCACTAATACAAGAGCATAAGAAAATTTTCGCGTCTGAGGTGTGATGTTGACGACGTAGGTTTTGTATCTCATGGACAGCTTAGAACATATAGACTATCTTCCCACAGTACAAAGTCTAACCCTGAGATATTTCAGACGTGTGATAAGTCATGCGGGTGGAGTTAAAAGGCAGTAAAAGGTGTAAGACAGAGTCGAGGGAAGATCTGACAGTGGATCTGGTAAAGTCTGCAACCGGCCATTCACTTTAGGAAGTCGTCAAAAATGCTGCAGACGCAATTGGTGCCGGATAGTTTTGGATGTGTTATTGTCATTATCAAAGCGATTACTACAGCATTGCCACGAGCATGACGCAGGACAAGAAGGACCCATAACATTATTCTCTCTGTAACTATGACCGTCACTAAGGCTACGAAATGGAGCTACGCTACGCTGGATATCGATGTTCTCACAGCCTTAACTCGCGGCCGAAACGACGCTAACGAAACTAACGCTACCAGATGGCGCTGATTACACGCTAACACAAACTTACTACCACTTCTCAATAACTTTATTAGTTGTGAAAGTTCAATTTTAATTGGGATTATGTTAAAAATTTATGTAACTTATGTAGAATTTCAGCAATTTGAGATTATAGGTCATTTGGATTAACAAAACCAGCGATTTCATTCATAACGTATTTTTGATGTTTAAAGCGTTAACTTTGTGGTTGGATATAATTATTTATTTTAGTTAATTAAAAACTTTGATCTTCACTAACTAGAGACTTTGCATAAACTACTTGGAGCGGTTTATACAAAGTTTATGGTTATAATCAAAATTTAAATGCTACTTCACTTATATAGTCTTATAGCTAGTAGCCAAACTTTTGGTGGAGTCTTCTTCATTCAATTGCGAAAAGAAATTTTTCTTTGCACTTTAGATGAAACGTCGACAGTTATGGAGATAATTTTTTTTTTTTTTTTAAATAAATTAAAAATTGCAACGTTTTATTCATTTATATTATAATACGTAAAACATAAACTTAAACATATACATTACATAAAATTAAATTAAATCACATAAAATTAAAAAAAACTTTGATGACACTTATTTCCGTAATTATCAATATTGCTCAAAGTTATAAGAATATATTTTCAAATTTGAATGACGAAGACTCCCCGCAAAGTTTTTGCTACTAGCTACCAGTCACTCTGCATATAAATTATACTAAAGCGTTATAAGCATACGTTAACATGTAATCATGGCTTTAATATGATGAGGTATTTAAAAAAAAATTTTTTTAAATTAGCAAAATGATTTGATATCTCAAGTAGAAATAATCAAGAAAAAAATCAAGTAAAATAGTATACGTATTACTATTACGGTGTGTCTTCATAGTCCTAATCTGTCAAAAAAAAAAATTACCTATAAAACTCAACACTTAAGACAGCCCACATAATTCAAACTTATTATAATATAAAAGTTTTCACATTCTGACAATCTTTACCAAGGTGAATTTTTTTTCTCATCAAACTCTACTATCATTAGTTCATTACAATTCGGAGAAAATCTGTAATTAGCTGAACTTATTGTTACACCTATATTACTGATTACCATTTGCTTTACGTTTTGCAAATAAAATTTAATTTAATTTTTTTATGATATTGCAAGGGAATATGAATACGGCATTATCTTAAGAGCTCACAAGAAAACACTATGATTGACGTTACCGTTGAACCTGTGACCCCTGAAATCGAAGGCGAGGAAGAAATCCGTCAGCCTATCCATGTCGCGTGTCGCCCACCTCAGTCCGCCCGGGCATTAATTTGATTTCACAATAAAATTAATTCATTGTTCTCTCCTAGAGAGTAAAAGTAGTGTGTACTCAATTAAAGATATGCTCAATAATTGATTGCGAAATGTGCATTGTCATAAACCGGGTGCACTATTGACGGCGGTACCCGGCCAGCGCCAGCCCGTGACTCACCGCGGCGCTCGCGGATAAGCCGGAACACATTTCGGATGTTGGTTACCCTGAAACCATTATAAATTATTGCGCAATTGGTGAAGTGAACCGGGTCAATAATTTCGCAGCGCTGCCAGCGAGAGCCGACAACGTGTAGAAGCAGACTAATGGCATTTTTGTAAATACGGAATAACGCGGAGTGCTGTAATAAGTCCCGCCCGGATAGTCACCAGGGGAACGATTGCGCCGATAGCAGATAATACTATCGATGTTCAAATCGGCCGATCGTGATGCATTAGTATTCATGCTCTAGATTTTTTACGGCTATCAAAAAGGGTGCATTTATCCGGAGGAATTTGCGCTTTCGTCGATTTTCAATTCTCAACTACCGAAGAATTCCAAACGTTGTTGCATCACTGAAACCTGTAAGTACACATGCCGTTAAATAATGTATTTCGATTATCCTCATTTTATAAACGATCCTCGGTAGTGATTACAAAATCCTTGCTCTTAATGAAAATACTATTTTGGGTAGTGAGGATAAATTTTATCGTATGTTAAAATAGCTCGAGAAATATAAAAATTATTACAACATTTTTTCATTCTCTAAGCTACAAAATTTTTTAACAGAATATTATATTCAAAGCCTACAAAATTGTGGGCTTAGAATTAATAGTGATCCCTAAGTGCAGGAAAATATTATGTATGATCCAGGCGTGTTAGTCCGATTTGTCTGACAATAATTGAATTTAGGTAGCATTACTGTCACACATATTCGTAGGCATATATCTGTTACTATCCATCCACATAATTGTGAATGTACTAACTAACATAGATTATTCATTAAATGGCACATTTTTTTATATTTGTAATAACTATGTGTTATACAATGTAACTGCTAGTCGTCTTGATGAGCTCGTGAGCAGCATTATGGCAGGCATCCAATGACGTACTGCAGATTAGTTCATCAACAGCCGGTTGATTGGTGAAAAGTTATAGCAATAGTTAAGCAAATAGCATAAATTTTTGCGTTTTCCGCAATCAAATAAATCCTTTTCGCATAATTCTATGCTTTTTGCTTAGCCATTACTATTATTAGCGATCAAATAACTGGCAGTTAGATTGTCTAACATATGCATGCTACATTTAGTTTAAGTTCTATAGGGGCTGAAAGGTGACAATCAATCAACGACCAACATTGAATTAAAAAACTTTGGTTACACTCTTGTAATCGGCAATTACTTTGTGTTGTGTTACAAACAATCAACTTGGTATAAACCACTTTATTTTGGTAACATCCACCGGTTTAATATCTGACACTAATTTTATTATATTTTAATTAGAAACACATTAATATGAGTGTATAGTACTGTCTCGTTAAACATTTTAAAAAATCGGGTTTGATATTTTATCTTTTTACTTATTCTTATTTTCCGAAATCCCCCGAACTCAAATGTCCTAATATCCATACCTTATTACTATTGTACACGATCGCTGACTCTTACTCTAATACATTTTATATATTATATATTTTTTACTACAATCCCATCAAGTTATTTGATATATCCTGCTCTTTTCTAAAATATCTACCTATTTTTGTTTTTGTATTATATAATATTGTAATTATACATTTTATATTTATAAGAAGAAGAAAAATGGTTATGTCAACTCTCCAATTAAGATTGTCTGCAGTCTGTAGTATGCACTTATATTAAAAGTAAATACACATTAGAAAAATAGAAGTATTAAAAAAAACACTTAAAACAGACAATAAACGAATGTTAAACCTTCAAAATAATATGATACGACAGGTACACACAAAAGCAAGTTGCCAAAAGATATAATTGCCCATATTTTGTAATGTATAGTTTGTAGTTTACCCTGAAGAGGGAACGGGGTTACGAAACAGGTTGGTATTACAAAAAATACAGTGGTTTAAACCGCGTGAACTTGTGTTTAATTTAATTTAAACTTAGGTTAAACTGCTTTGTACCGGAGCTTTCAAACGTTTTACACTCTTGTAAGAGCCGCCTCGCATTCTGATCGCAGGTACGTATATTGACGTCTCACCTTGTATTTTCAACTCTTCCCGTTAGACTGGCCAATTACGAGGATCGGGTAAAGACGGGGAAGGCTGTGTTAGCGAGGCACTAATTACACCCAACCTGCGCTGCCCGCTGGATGGAGTAATCACAGCGGGGCGACCTGCGGAGCTGCCAGCCTATACTTTGTTCTTTAGGTGCATCTTTTTTACTTTGGACGAATTTCACAACACGGATCCATGTACCAAAGCAAACTGCAATGTGCAGTAATGAAAAGCGATCCTATTTTCTTCAGATTTTTGTCTGAAAAAGATCATAGGTTGTGATGGTCGACATAGAGATAGATTTAATAAATTTAGAAAATCTTAAAATAATAATATTCAAGTAAGTCAAGTATGGAAATCAAAAATATGTTTCTTCTGTTTGGAATCGTTTAAAAGTAAAAGCCTGATATATTTTTCTTCTTAAGATTCTATGTATTACAAGAGGCTAACAAAATATTGAATATTCAGCTATACAAGTAATATTTCTTAGATTTTTATTATACCATAGATATAATTCTGTGTTAAATTAATATCGTTTGCCAATCCTAATAGACCCAATCTTGTGAGTAGGTGCGAACGAGCCTTTATTATTTATGAATAGGAACAGCAAGTCTCGCGTGTAGCGAGTGCTTTACCATTATCTTAACGAAACGGACCAATCACAGGCGCGCTTTGCCTTCGACGGGTTGAGCCGGAGGCGACCGTCCTAATGACTGAATCCGGCCAATGGCGAGCGCCGGCGGTGAGGTCATCGTGCATAGGATGAGTCACTGCACTAGCGTGGATTTCAGAGATATGGTGCAATCGTTACTATAAAAGAAGCGAACACGATATACTCAGCCCTTCAGTTCGAGACCAGACTTGCGAGCGGGAGCGCTGCCCAACAGACTACCGACGGAGCCCTGAGTTCCAGAACAGCATTTGCGGACGGAGTTGCTGCCCGGACTTATGGAGGAATCTACCATTCATCAGTAGCAGAGAGGATCATACCGCCACTGTGTAACAGCTAAGGAACACATTTATATTATCTATCGATTAATTATTTTCACTATTGAAATGTATTTATTTTGGGAAGATTTAAAATCGGAGCAATAATGTATAATTAATATCACGATTTCTTGTGTGATCTTGGCTCAATTCGTACGGGAATATCTCCCAAACGAATATATTTTGATGCATGGGGATTTTCATACCATTTGTATTAACAATTGATTTTACGGAGCTCTATAAGCAGTGCTTAATAGATTCATAATAATTGTCGACGCGTTATGTATTGCATAACCAGATATCAATCCAAATCGTACGAGAATTCCGTTCCAAACGGATGTATTTTTATGCAAAGCGAATTTCATACCGTTTATGCTAAAATTTGAATACACGGATTTCTATATGAATTACTTAGTAGCATTATAATAATTACTGTATTGCATAAGTATTGCGCAATCCGGTCTTCAGTTAACTCTTTATGATTTGAGTACCTCGGTACATCTAGCTTAACAAGTAGCTTCAGAATGACGAGTAAAGGACAGAATGGGGAATCTAACTAAAGATTGGGGATATCTGGTTTGTGTTAGCCTAGCTGGCTGAGGGGTGGATGATTGCCGGCACTTGGGCGTGGAACCCGCACAAGCCCCTGCAGGGCCCCTTAAAGGCGGGGTCCTCCTTGTTGCTCGGGGTCGTCAATAAACCGACCACCTAACCTCATCTGGCGCAAACTACTTAAACCAACAAAAAGGTTCCCTTTGTCTTTGGAAGGATTTCCATGCTTGAATGCTGTAAAACCTTGATAGAAAACGTTAACTTCTATTTCGTCCTCTGTAAGAAAGACAGGGCCAGAATAAATATAAAAATCATTCACTCATATGGAATAGCTAGGATATTATAAATATGTTACTAACACTCTAACATTTGTCCAAAGTAAATGTTGCAAGATGCAGAATCGTGGGACGCCGCTCTGAAAAGGCATAATGAGATTGCACAATAATTTGTAACATCGCTGACTATGCCCGCAAAGGAGGCTAATGTCGTCATCAATTCGTACCAAAAGAGTACATGATTCTTCAAACACCGGCCTAAAAGAAAGGCGCCTCAAGACAACACACATCATCAGAAACTCGTACCAAAAGAGTACGGCCTTCTCAATTATAAGCCTAAAAGAGAGGCGTCACAGGATCACATCTCGTAAAGAAGAGATAGAGTCTCGGGATGCAGTAAGTTCCGGAGGAACAAGGGGGGCCGTTTAGTCACTTAGGAAGTCGGCCACCGGGTTTAGGCGGGCGCGGAGCCTCTACCCCTCTCAGCAGAGATGCTGAGGGTTTAAAAAACCAAAATTTAGCATTCAAAGAAACTATTATTTCATATAAACTCACGGGCTGTTGTAGAATCCTTTCGAACAAACCATCCCCGAGACCTTATCTACTTATTTATAAAGAAGTTTCGCTTCAAAAATGTCGTATTTCGTAAATAGCAAATATATGTATTATTTTCTCACGGAATTAATATGAACAGGTTCATGCACGTCTAAGACGAAACCATTCAAGGTAAGAATTTGCTAATACAAAGTGTTTATGATTATTAATTTCAATGTTATTTAATATGTGTGAATTTTTCCCTTTGCGCCGTTCGAACGATTTTATTGGGTTGTTTCCAAACGGATATGTTTTATTTCTAATACACGAATTCTTCTGGTGAACGTATTTTATTGTAACATAAATGTATAGATTATTAGGTTCGTTAGATGTTTTTATTACGTAATATTATGCAATTGTTTCCACACTGCTCCTATAAAAGAATTTGAAGTTATTACGATACACAACGGGGTCCTTCATCCATTAGACGAATCATGTGCCAATTCAACGACGTATTACGAATAGTATATATTATATTTATCGAGATTTATTCGCATTTATTATTTCTAGTAAAGGTTTTAGTATTGGTTCCAGGCGCCATTATGAGGCGGAAATAGTTCGTATTCATAGCCCGACTGTAATAGGTATTTTTGTCGCGTAAGAGGTAGCAATTTTAGAAATATAACTGTGTTTTATGTTTCGTCCCTGACGGACAGGATGGTATAGCTGTGGTTATTTAGGTAATACATTTAGTAAATGCGAAGGGCATTAGGTATTGTCAGTTTCGTATGCGAACTCAAGATGTTAGTTAACATTTTTAATTAATATTGCATTCAAAAGCGCAATTTTCACAGAATAATTTTTCAGAATAATTATTTTCATTCAGTTCATTCAGTTAATTCAGTTTCATTCAGTTAATACGTATATTTAGTTAATTTATTTTAAATAGTAATTTTCGTATAGTAAGAAAATTATTTCATATGAAAAGTTGAATTTTAGTAGTAGTAATATTTCTGTATAGAATATTTAATTTTTAATAACTGTATCGCTACATCATATGGTTGAAGTCGACCGGTTGCATACTGTCGCTCAATCGCGCGCGCTCACATATAAGAATAATGAAATATTTGATAATCCAATATATTGTATTTTGAACGCGACGGTTTGCTACTTACTAACCTTCATTATTTAGTAGGACCCACATTAGGGTCATCTTACATCGTTAGCCGTGAAAAGAATATGATTTACATTGATTTGCAATGGAATGATTTGTATTATAGATTTGCTTCGCCTTATATATTCAACACACACCCCATGGGATGTCTAACTCTGGTGCCGAACCAGGAGCTATACTAAATTATTATTAAATGTATCAAGGCCGCGATGCCCTACTATCTACCAGGGTCATCACAGTGCTTACCGTGACCAGGAGAACGATATATATTGAAATACAATAAAATGCTTTATAATATTAATTGAACATCATTTCGACATTAAATACAGTCTGCTCGATTTGATTAGGATGCCCACTATCTATCATGAGGAGCATCACATTGTTAGCCGCGGCCAGGAGTTGGCAAATCAATTGAACATAGTAGATAAAATTAAATTTGAACTCGCGACGAGTAAGCATTGATATATTAAATAAATTATTAATACAGAATTCATCTTTAATACGTTAGGAAGACCCTCTATCTATCTACTAGCTACCTGGGTCATTACAGTGGTTGTCCGCGACCAGGAGGTCGAAATGAAAAATATAATAATAAAATTAAACTCGCGTCAACTATTTTACGACTGAATAATATTTTTCATATAATAGAAAGCATCTCTAGAAAATACCGTCATTTGATTAGGATGCCCTCTATCTACCTGGGTCATTACAAGGTAACAATCTCATAATTTTCCCTTTTTACAATCTCTAGATTTTTGTCAACCAAATTTGATGCAATATTTTTCAATTTCATAATAATATTTAATTCGGCTCTAATTTATGTTTTTGAATACAAAAAACTACTTAAATCCCAAATAATAATCGGACACCATTACCGTTATTGCAAAAATTAAACTTAAAGGCAGCAAAATATAAGTGCGCATCTAAAATGTATTCATATAGATTAGTATTAATGAGATCACTGAATAAAACATTATTATTTAAAAAAAAATGCAATTTTATGATAGATTAAGTATGTAAACAATATGGCAAGTTTATTGAATTGATTAATTTTTTTAATAAATATTAAAAAATATTTCGATGTTTAATATTCTATTAATTCTAAATTCCATTTTGATAGGTATTTTCTTTTTTATAGATGGAGATGCGTACCGGGAATACGTACCTATCACAAGTATCGTATTCTTACTATTTTCAAACTAAGCTAAACGCTTGTGCTTTGAAAATAGGACTAACTTGCTGGCGTCCTAGAATGGGGCTCGAACCACTGACCACCAGATCGCTAGGCGAGCGTCATGACTACCACACCAAAAAGCTACTCTTAAATAAAATAAATCAAAGAATTTGACCGATATATATATTCATGTATAAATCTAGTGATTTATTTATTTCTATTTTTAAACAAAAATTGGACGGAGTTATGCAGAAAGCGTCCAATCCAGAAAATGCTAAAAATTAGTTATATACAGAATTCATCACAGGGCAGTTCATTACGGTATCTTTAGAATATATGAAATATAAAAAAGGTCGAAGTTCTAAGTTTTGTGGTTTTTTATAAATTCAATATGTTTCTAACTCACATAAGGGCCGTTAAATTAGCTCTTTAACTCCAAAAAAAGTGGTTTGACTGTTTTCTGCGGCTTCAAATTTTGAAAATTCATGGCAAAAACTAATATAGGTTAGAAACATTCACGTGGTATGGACGCATTATGCAACTTTTTAATTCTACCGTTACTAATAATTTAATAAATACTATAGAAAACATCTATGACGGTTGGTCATTTCTACGCCTCAGATAATACTATTCACTTCATGGTTTATTAGATTTATAGAACGTAGAACCCACATAGATAAAAAAAATAAGTTGATAAAAAATACGTTATTAGTACTTTGAGACATTTTGTAGAAAGAATCAAACCTGTAAAACATGTAATCTTCGTAAATATAATTTTTCTTATTAGTACCTTAAAAAACATAAAAAAAACCCCTGCAATGAGCCCTTTGCAAAAAAATACGCAATAATTAATAAAATATCGACGTTATTAGCATTTTGTAGGTTCAAATTTTTAGCATGTTTTTACATGTTTTTTGGGTTGGACGCTTTCTGCAAAACTACGTCCAAATGTTGAGAATAAGCATTTGTATGATATGTACTCTAATGTGTGCCTTGATTTTTTGTGTATGAACACCGTGTGGACAGAACACTAATATGTGCTTTGATAAGAAAGGAAGCTTTATGAGTAGAGAAACGCATTCCTTGTACATATCACAATAACACTTCTTAATCTTTTTTTTAACTGAGTGCAAATAAAAAATCTTACTTGAACTCTCGGGTCAAAGATTGAATCACTGACCAGGTGGTTTCTAGATCAGAAGACGAAGTACGAATCTTAAATTACTCGTTAAAAAACAAATTTACTTAGGTATTCATATTTTTTCTTTTTTTATCTAAAATATGCATTACATAAACTTAGAAAAACAAGAAGATGATGTACGAATCTTCAATCTTAAATTACTCGTTAAAAAACAAATTTATCTAGGTATTGATATTTTTTCTTTTTCGTTTTATCTACAATATGTACGAATCTTAAATTACTCGTTAAAAAACAAATTTACTTAGGTATTCATATTTTTTTTTTATCTAAAATATGCATTACATAAACTTAGAAAAACAAGAAGATGATGTACGAATCTTCAATCTTAAATTACTCGTTAAAAAACAAATTTATCTAGGTATTGATATTTTTTCTTTTTCGTTTTATCTACAATATGCATTTCGTAAACTTTGAAAAACAAGGTGTCTTATCTGAAATTTTGATAAAAAAGACACTGTATTTAAAAATTCGCAAATATATATTTTTAAACTGTATTCAAAACATGTCAAATATCTTAATAGTTTGGGAGACAACAAAAAAAAGTTATTAAACGGACAATCAAGAATGTTTTTCGTTCCACGAACATGAAAATTTCTAAAAAAGCTGTTTTTCCTACTGTAAAGTTGAAAACCAGTATAACATAAATTTATTTAATGAAATAATCGCAACACTATATTTTTAAGAAAAACTGTTGTACTGACTACAAATGAAATGTTAGACTTTGTTATTATTGTTATATTAAATTCAATTAACAAGTTTATGAATTTTTATGGGAACATTTATGTTAATGTATGGGAAGTGATTTTTGTGTTCTTTTTCTTTTATTTTCCAAGAAAAAAAAATTTTTCAATTTTAATCGGTGTGCATCCAGTTTCCATTACATTGGTCGGGATCCAGGATCCAGGTCGGGCCCTCCGCTGTGATAAGCTCCCAATCAATTACTATTTTTATCGGGGAATCGTGTTTATGGCATAATCCAGAACAATTAGCGGTGCTCCGTGGTCGGGTCGAGCCAGGATACGTGAGCCCGGCTCGCACGACCGGGACCACTCTGGCGCGGTCGTGCTCCGTGTTACTCCGGGCACCGCACAAAACAAACTGGATTTATTACCCCTCCTAGGCCCGAATTCAGACTCAATACTTATGTAGATGATTTAAAGATTAAAATACGCCTTAAAAGCATATTAAAAACAAAGGTTTTCAGTACAAAAAAACACTTTTAACCCTTAAATCACCCAAGTATTGACTCTCAATTCGGGCCCTTATGCGAAGAATTCGTTTTAACATTATACGATAACTTCCTCTGACATATTTTCGTTTCGTCAAAACGATTATGTAAATAATTTGGTTTCAACATATCTTATATCCGTTTTTTTCCAAATGAAAAGATTAAGATGACCCAATAAAAAATAAATCCATCTTCCAGTATCTGGTTAATCTGGTCATGCCACGTCTTCCGTGGGCGCCCTCTCTTTCTGGCGCCATCAACACTTGCATTATATACCCATCTTTCTTACCATTATTTCCTCATTCATTCGCTCAACATGCCCATACCATCTGAGCGCCCTTATTTAATTCTATTAATTAAGCTAAGATCAGCTTTACATTCATTCGTAATATCTTCATTCTTTACTCTAGCATAAATGGATTTTCCACACATTTTAAAAATGAAGAGACAAATATGATTTTGTGTTATTTACGTATACGCAGTGCGACGACTCACTCTCTTAAGGAAGTGGGTCTATCTCCAATATCCAGGAATCCAAGTATTTCAATCTTACTTCTCCTCTCCCATCACACTAGGAATCAAAATATATCGTATGTCGTGGTAGTCAGCTTCTAATGTCCACTTAGTCCCGTTTTCCTTTGCTTCGGAGTCGGTTGGCTTATCCTAGAATATTGTATGTATAGTATACTATTAACATCCTGGATCGTGTCTGCGCTTTGTGATTTATCCCTTTCCACCTATTTCGAACACGTCTACTATACGACCGTTATGTAGGTACACGGCCGCCTATGTCTATCTTTCCTTCTCCTTTAATAACAGTTCGCTCCTCGTGTATATTAATAATACATATTTGGACGTTGCTTTTTCGCTGATTACAAAAAGCTGCTCAAAAGCTTTACCGGAATCAGAATCCCACCTGGCCCGAAAGGCCTTCAGTTCTGCGCGCGCGCCCGGTCACGTGTTCCCGTCTCCGTCCGACGCGCCCGGCCGCGCTCTCGCCGTCCCGCTCGCGCCCGCGGCGGCGCATGCGCCCCTGTCATTACCGAGGGCAGCGCCACTGTTAGCACCTTGTTAGCCCATCATTACGCGCCAAACTCGCCAATTATGGCGCCAAACATTACAAAATTGCATTTTATAAATCGAACGTTTAAAAAATTGTAACCGATAAACCAAAGCGTAATAACACAACATCGGGAACTGCGGCGGATCCGCCCACGCACAGGTGTAACTTTCTATGATAAATTGTTTATTTTGGTACATCTTTCCGAGTGAATTACCGCAATTTATTATCGTTACAAAAAATTCTCGTATGGTAAAATCTTTATAACGATGTCAAGGAAATATTTTTAATAGATATACATTTCCTTGCACAATGACAACTAATCAGCGTCAATGCGGTGTCAATAAATGAAGGTTAATTCTTTTAAAAATGACTGTTTTATACCTCGGTGCTAAATTATAGTAATGATAAATTATTAACAATATTTTTATTTGTATGTTCTGAGAACACAATTACAGAGGGACAATTATTAATTAAGATAAATTATAGAAGTCTCGAAGAGTGTATAGATGTCTTTATGCCACAGACCATTCAAATATATGAAAGAAACTGATTTGGAACTTTCAAAATTGTTGATATTGTGTGGATGTTCTTACGGTGGAATTGGTGAACGTTACATTGTGTCAAGTGATCACTTAAGCCAGCTCATACAGGTAATTAGCCCTGGGCCATCCTGTTTAAATTTCCATGCACGTTCCCTCGTAAACGTTAATAGCCTCGTCTCTATGACCCTTCTAGAATTTATCTTAAATTGACTAGCAAATTGCCTTTTGCCAATATCGAATAAATCCAGTAAATTGTAAAAACAATGTTCAATTTATTACTGACTAATTAACATCACACCGTTCCCAGAGGGGCAGAGAGATGGAACGCCCACTCTTCTGTCCTAGCACACTCCTTTTGCTTCGTCCACTTCCATACAAATCGTCGTGAGACGTCTATACAAAGACATGTATTGTAGATATCACAAACCAATGCCAAATGTACCACTTCAAAAACAAATATTAATAATAGAACTACATTAACATCTTTTTAGATGTCGTATTGTTGTGTGAATATACATTTTTAACCAACGTCAATTGTCACAATCACGCCAAAGTATAACTTCTACCGCGCGTACATGAGTACATGCTCCTCCATTTTTGAATTGTTTCTTCAAGTCCACATGTACCTGGTGGTGTTATTTGGTTCATCCACTTGTGAGTACAGCACAACAGGCTGTGAATGAGAATGGCCGGTCTCAGTACCGTTCGCACATCGCAACAACTATCCTGTGCCCCGAGGATTATCTATGGATGCTGTGAATCAAGAGCTCTCCTCCATATAGTAGCTTAACTGCCAATAAATCATTTAAATGAGATGCCTCATTGGACCCGTTAACTCCTGTCGTAAATTTACATGTCCAAGTGATAACGGAAATGCAATAATAATAAATTATTGCGAACGCAAATAGATTTTGTTCTCCTGAAGATCCAATATTGAAAAAGTTTGGTTTAATATTTGCTTAAAGATTTAAGGTTTATATTATGGATATTTGATATATTTAGGTACTCAAACTTGGATGTGTTGAGATTCGGTTCTGAAGGTTTCGCTGGAGTGATATCAAAGTGTTTTCAGTTGAGTACCTTATTCTGTATGTACGGCCTTGAAATCCGTGAAGATAGATTCTGAAGACGCTGTGATACGACTCCAGCAAACGTCAAGAATAACACATACATACTATTCACATGAAATACCGTTTGTTTCAATAACTTAATACCTATTTGCTTGCAATATATTTCTTCTGTGATACTCGCAACTTATAGCTGCATTTATTTTTGATGGTATATTGAAAAAAAGATTATCCTGGGCCAAAGAGAATTTGAAAGAGTGAGGAGATAAATTTAGCTGTGAAGATGATTCAGAATCGAGAATTGCGGAGGTGCATTGCTAGTTATTTCTAATCTCTAGAATTTTCTCATCTCATCACAATTCTCATTTCTCATCTCATTGAAGCCTCTACATATATTTCAATACTGACATGAAGGAGGAGAGAAAAATAAAAATAATATACCAACAGGTAAACAGCAGTAGCGTGCAGCCCATACATGGAATAAAGCTGTGCATAACTAAAGATTCTGGAAAACAAATATAAATTTAATTATACTATGCTATTATTTTGTGGCTATTCATTTTTAATTAAATTAAACATCAAAATTCACTTTTACATCACTATATTTTTGGTAACACCAGCCGGTTTCGGAACTACCTTTCTCTTTTCAGGGTAAACATCAAACTAAACATTACAAAATAAGGGCAACAATATTTTTTAGCAACTTGTTTTTGCGCGTACCTCTCGTGTCCTGAAAAAAAATTATTGCTGGTTATTACGCAATTCCGAAACGTTAATAATACAAAAAATACAAATATGACATAAAATAACACATTTTTCGCGGTGTACACATTCGAAACAAGCGTCAAACAAACATCAAGTGCATTGTTTCATCGCTGTCTAGCGTGAAGCTGCTATATATATTTGTTTCTTTCTCGTACAGGTATCGCTCGCTCATATATTGACATGTATCTGTACACAACACATTATTTAGGTGCCTTGAGTATTAAATTGACTTGTAGTAAACAAAATTTTTAGATTACCTTTATTTTTTGAGACACGAGATCAAATAGAAACCAAAAAGTTGACTATGAACACAGGTATGGCAAACTCAAACTCGGTTATGAAAGAATCTGCCACATCTCTTACTTTAATCTCTTACGTCCCCAGATTACCTTTGTCTACTAAGGTCTATCTCTTCATCAATACCCAATCTTCGACATTTATGCTCCAAGAATTGCATCAGTCTTTTTTTCAAGGCGAAGGAAAATGAAATCAATCGGAGTCGAATTCAATTTAAAAGCTCGCGAGAAATAAATTACGCAGAAAGCTCGCGAGCAAACATTGGCGGCCTCATGATTATGCAAATAATCGATTGATATTCCGAGAGCGCCCATCTCGGGCAGGCGGCCGCGGCGGATCGCGTGCGGTGCCTTACGAGATACGAGATACGAGCAACTGAAACAACTACTACCTAACTACCACCTCCTAATACAACAACCATTTATAGGGTGACGATAAACTTGCGAGACTGGCAGGCAACGAATCATTCGATGGATACCGGACACGCGACTACCCGACAACAATTATCCGCCGCAACTCCATTAGCTCGCGAGAGTCGGGAAATTTGTCAGCAGATCGCTTAGTACTTAATACATTTATTTATTCTTAAAAAAAAGTGTTACATACTTGGACACGTTTACATTTACAAATAAAATGTAATTTTCTCATACCTTTTCGTTATCCTGTGTTTTCTAAATATATTTTCAGTCAAGTACTTACTATTAGATTTTAAAAAATGAAGTTTTCAAACAAAAAATCTTTTAACCTAGGAAACATTTATTTGCAAAGTTGGTTTCATAAAAATTTAAACGATATAAAATTAATTATAAATTTTATTCCATATATACAGGGTTATTTGTAAAACATTAATAACCTCGCAGGACTATATTCCTGCCGTGATTATAATATCAATAGTTAAGGAGATATGCAACATCAAAGTTTGCATTTTTTTTTTCAATATTCCTGACTTATTTTTTGTAAAACGTTGGACTATCATTACAGTACCTTATATCGAATACGAAAAATTCATTTTCTTTAATACAAGTCAAATAAAAAAATAAAGACCTTCGAAATCCAATTGGAAAACATTCCAATTGGAATTTTTTCAGGGTTTTTATCATTTTATTTAACTTGTATTAAAACCAATGAATTTTTCGTAATCGATATGAGTTACTGGAATGATAGTTCAATGTTTTACAAAAAATAAGTCAGAAATATTTAAAAAAAATGCATACTTTGATGTCGAATATCTCCTTAACTATTGACATTAGGTCATAATAGCTTGAACATTTTCGACTCATAATCAAGGCAGGAATATAGTCCTTCGAGGTTATTAATGTTTTACAAATAACCCTGTATAATTGGTTTCTGGTTCGATAAAATATTCATAAATTAATTAAGTTAATTATTAGAACCGAACACCGATCTCTCTTACTAAATAACCATTTTATGAAAAAAATATTACCAATATCATCATCTACTTTCCATTATCCAAGGAGGATCGGGCACCCAAAGCCTCGGCAAAGGGCTCCCATCTTCCCCGGTCTTGCGCCGCTTTGATACTAGTTGATTTAGTCGAGACCAAATGTATATCCTCGTACAATGCTTTTGTTATTTATTCTAGCTCAATCTGTAGAAACTGCAAAAGCCTTTTTGGAACAAAAAATACTTTTTGAATAGCATAAACAGATTTCTTCTGAATAAACGGTTCTATTCTATAAAAAGTGAAAAATCTAAAAAATGAATTCGCAAGTTAGAAAATTATCACAATATTAGCTGATACAACTTTGTTTATTTTTTCAGCATATTTAAAATAAAAAATCCATTTATCTTCCTATCCTTAAGTTATAAGTTATGGTTTTAAATTTTTTCATGTAATATAATAATTTTTCATGTAAAAAATAAAATTTTCATGTAATATAATTTTCTAATTTTTAGTCTTAACGAATCTGGTAACGATTTTGTGTTTATTGTCGGCCGCGCCAGTCACATTTTTTCATGCTTCCCAGCGCCGGCCCGCTTGTGAAGTATATACATAATTCCAAACAAAAACACTTCGGTAGGAATCTTTTTGTGACCTCATTTATTAATTACCAGCTCATTTTTTCTGAATGCACTTGTTGCACAAGTATATAATTTTATATAAAATCACTTCGGTAGGTGGCGCCTACTTTAGACGAGCGCATCTTTTTGGGAGCCTATTAAACGATATTGATTATTTATTGAATTTAATAACTGATTTAAGTATTGTTTTGTGCCTAAAATTTCAGCTCGACTGGACAATGGAAAGCGGGTTAACCATCCAGAGTCCGTCTAGACAAACGGACAAACAGGTGAAGCTAATAAAAGCTAAAATAAAATCCCTCACCACACACAAGAATCTTAATTCTTTTTTATAACGTATAATAATAATTTGATTGTTAATATTTGCTAGTTATAACTGTTATAAAAGAAGTCATGTGTATTATTATCTATTAAATAAAAAAAATTAAAAAGTGTAGTAAAAATGCTTCAGACGCGCTTTTCTCACGCATTTTTCGTTATAAATTATATTGGGATACCTATTGAATAAACATATGATATGTTAAAGCATTTTAATAAAACTTGATAGTGATTTATGATACAAACCTATATTTTTTTCTAATTTCATTACACATTTAAATCCTTTTTAACCCTTATTTTTATTAAACCCTCAAAAACAATGCATTAGACTATCATCCACGGGGCGGGTGTTGTGTGGGCCGTAACGCCCTTTCTGTGACTTGAAAAGATTTGGATTATAAGAAGGAGGAAACACAAATGTCGGCCACTCACGCAAACGCCAGGGAGAAACGACATGCACTCACGCCTCAACCGTCATCAGATGCTGGGCACGCATTGAGACATTTTTGTACCAAAAACCGAAGCAGGGGACAGCGCAGTAACTTTTAATTGAAATACCAGTAGAATATACAAGAAGGTTTCATTTGTTAAGCAGGTAGTGGTGTTATTTTTCTTTCTGGACATTCTTCTTCTTCTTGTGTTCTCTCACTATTATCACTTTAAAAACGGCCGTTCAAAATCTTCATTGTAATTTTCTGGGATATTCTTCCGTGTCTGACCTCGTCTGACTGTTTCGGACCACATTGCAGGCTCCATCATCAGGGATCATGTTATGAGTATGTGCTGATGTAAGGTTAAGCATTAGCTTACAATACTGTACGGAAAGAAACAACTGATATAAAATACTTGAGAATAATTAATTATAGATAGTAAATTCAACTTTTAATTGAACACTAATTATGTAACCAAAAAATATCAAAACGAATTTCACTCTTGGGAAGAATCAGAAGATATATATAACGCAATAATAGTCCCCCACATCAACTACTGCAACAGTTTACTATTACTGGCTAATGAAGAAAAATTGAAAAATTAATAATACTCCAAAATAAAGCATTAAAGAATTATACTAAAAAAGATATCAATACACAAGAATCAAAGTGATGCTAGAAAGCTTACAGACAATGACATCTAGTCAAATAATTAAATTTAATGTACTTACTTAAAATTCTACGCGGCTTCGCACGAGTAGATTTTTAGAATACTGTTTGGATCGTCATAGAACTTTCGCAGAATTTTCTAGAACCTTCTCCTTCCAGAACTTTCTAGAGCAGGTTTTCCCGGAACCTTCTAGACTCACCGACACAGTCAGCGCGCCTATTTTGAAACAATCTGAAGCATTCGCGGCCTTCCCATAACAAAACAATGTGCTAGAAAGCACATTTTCGTCACCCACGAACAGCCACCCCCACCAAACTCGCATATTTTCGATGTGACACCAAGGGCTATCCACCACCATAACCCCTGGTGGGTGGTTGTGGAGCTGGTTGTGGAGAAAACTAGGCGGGTAGGGAAACACGGGTTTGAATTACCTTTGAATTATTAAGAAAAACAAAAAAAAACAAGGTGAACATGACCAAGAAGAAAGGATGAAATAAGATTACCATTCCGAAAGAAAGAAGATCGTAAACTTCTATGATACAGTGGAATGAAATTGTATATGAAACTACCAGGAGATATTAGGGATGAAAACAATATAACCTAACCACTAAAAAAAAATTAAAAATATGTGCTACTTATTATTTTATAAAAATGTAATATTCTTATATCTAATGCTATATATATTAGAAAATATATAAATTATTGTATTACACCTACTTTAAGAATAAAAAAAAATAAAAATAATACTTAGTACATTCTCTGATTTCGTTCTAGCAATATAAAAACTTTGTGTTCAGTCTGAATATATTTTGTTTTCGTATTCAAGTATTATCCTGAGTGTTTCGATACTGTAATATATTATCTCATTAATTAATAACGGGACTATACAGACCATCATTCGTTACTAAAATATATTGTCCCGTTAATTACTAACATGACTGTAAAAAACATCATTCATTACTACAGAATTCATTCAATATATGTAGGTAGATAGGTATGCATATATATCTAAACAAGATATGTTCGGAGCTCGCGCGCTCTAATGAAAACCTTTTTTCCATTTTTTCCTTCATATGTAGCACTAGCTATAACCGTTAAAAATGACGTATTTACATGTCGTTTCCTAATGAATACATATTTATGCAAATTTTGGATAAGATATGTCAAACGGTGTAGATTTGTATAGGAAATATATCGTGGTGAGAGGGTGTGATTAAAGGGGAATTTCGTATATGTTGCCCACTGGTCCTAAAGAATAGGCATTTATTCTATAGGACCAGCTTTTTAATTTAAAAAATATATATATTTAAAAAATCAATGAACAAAAAAATTAAAAATAATTTACTGTCGTTCCAGGAACTTACGGACAGACAGACAATAAATATATAATTATTGGGATTACATATTGATATAGTGAAATATATCACAAAAATTCCCATGCTTAAGAAAATCACATTGGGATTATCTCATCAGGAATCGATCCTGGATCTCCCAAAAAGCCAGTGAAATAGGAGAACCATCAATAGCTAAATTAATGAAAAATTTTCAAATTAATGAATTTTTTGCATTTTTCTTATTTAGTTCGATAAAAAGTTGCTGAGTTAGAATTTTCAATCTGTTGTACTTACTGCAACTTGATAAATAGTTTCCGCGGTGCAGTTTCTTCTCTACGAATAAATTTGAATTCATATTGAATTCATTTGTATTTTTATATAAAATTAAATGATTTTTGATTATTAATAAACATTAATTTACACTTAAAATAATATTGCGCATACGCCACTAATTTTTTAGTGTATCAGACCATGACCCCTTCATTGCAAAATTTATTACTATCCATTACTAACCTGTCATTATAATATTATGGTAAAATTCATCAATTACAGTGAAAACGGGTGATGAATATTCATCCCCACGTTATCAAAAAACATGCATACCCCCAATATTAATAATATCGAATGTCTGTCCGTAACTTTCTATCTATTAGCCGTTCTCATTCAAAATTAGTATAATTTCAAAAATGTTATTAAATTAAATGAAAACATTGATTTTATGTTTTTTTAATAAAATACTCTGAATTAGATTTTTTTTTATATTTAGATTTTTTTTAATATTTCAGTTTAATGAAAATTAAAAGTAATAAATGCATCCATTTCTCTATCGCATATGTCATTGGTATGAATCATGAATCATAATGTATAATTATCTACACCACAAGGTCCGTCAGTAACGCTACCAGATGGCTTAAATAATATATATAAGATATAAGAAGCAAAAAAAGCATAATTTTCTGTTTAATAATGTCCATTACTAATGAAATCAAGACTCTACGCTATTCTAGATAGGGCTATTAACACAGTCTTAACTGGCAGCCAAAATGTATATATTGTAAAAGTACGTCATTTTTGACGGGTTATAGCTAGTACCTGCCGTTGACTTTTATGTTAGATCTTTTTTTTTGCATCCACAAGCTATTATATAACAATTACTGTATGTATAAAACAATCTATCTATCTATAATGATATCTATAAAATAAATTCTATATCCATATTATGTTCAAAATAAATCTATATCTATCGATAAAATAAATAATATAATTAAGAGGTACAAATAATATACATACACTTTGAAAATGATATCCAGTAAGGAACATTTTTATTGATTATCCTGTACAGCCCCCAGCAGCAGTCCAGATGTTGAGGCGATGAATTAGGTGGAACAATATTGGGTGAACTCCCTCCCTTAGCAGGCTTAGTTTTAATTGATTAGTTTATCGCACCGTCCGAACATGCAGGTCGCGTTTGCTTAATTACTCGACATCTATTTCGGTTATGGTGGCTAGCAACTAACCAAATATACTCAAACTTTTTGAAAATTATATAAAATAAAAGTTAATATTCTTTATTTTTTTGTTATTACTTATATCTTTCTATTTTACTCAGTGCACCAGTTTCTAAAATATTTTTAAAAACAATTTATACGTTTTGAATAAAAAATTTCTCCTTGTGGAAATATCAGCTTCATTTCATTCCGTACGTCAATACATCTCACTATGTATTATGGTACTCTTTAGATAACTCACTTCGGAAAACTGGATTCTTAATCTCACTCATTTTTTTATCATATATTAAAGTGACTTCATATAATAGTTTGCAGACTATAATTAATTATTTTGTCAAATCATAAATGTCTAGTAAATAGTAGAATAATGGGCATGACACTGGCTTCTCGCATCGGAGGTTCCAGGTTCGATTCCTGGTGTGAGATCACATTACATCTACTTGATTTTCTCACTGAAAGTGTTTCGCTACAGCATATAAAATATATATTTTAGTGTACACTGTCAAAAATCTCAATACATCAAAGTGGATAGTAAATTTGAATCACACCGTAGTTATGTTTCGCAAATGTGTCCTATTAATATAAAAAAAAACTAAGTGATGTACATCAAAAAATACCCATAATTTTTAATCTCGAAAATTTTAATTATTATTTAAGTTTATTAATGCATTTCAGATAAATATATACAGGGTGTCCCGTATTTCGACGTCAAGCCGAAATCGAGTGATAGGCCTAGTCATAATAGTTATTTATAAATATTTAAAAGAATCAAAAAAAAAATTTTAAAAGTCAGTTAAAACTGTGCAAAGTATAGATTTTGAATACTTGGTTTGGTCAAAAAGTGACTTTTTTTTCCAAGCTGGAGCAGATGGCTTTGAATTTCGGACAAAAGTTTACAGAAGCATTATTCAGGATTACATAATAAGAAAAATAAAGATTTATAGCATTTAACAGGAGTGAAAAGACCTTAAAAGGGTTTTTTTTAAATGCTTATAATTTTTGAAATACATGACTTAGATATTTTTAATTTATATTTTTCTTATAACTATTATGACTTCGCCTATCCACTTCGGCATTCGACTTCGACATCCTGTTTAATATATAAACCAAGATACTAAAACAACAATAATACACTGTAGAAACTCTACAAAGGAAAGACACTCAACCTAGCAGTATCCATATCATTTGAGGACCATTCATTCACAATGATACGACACAAAGTGTAGCATATAATTGCCCATATGGCGCAGAATCCGGTGTTTTTTGTTGATGCTCAGAAGAGTTATGGACTCGTCAGATCCTCCCCCACCCCCTGCCTACTGCCTTCTACCTTCTACCCTCCGGCCTTACACCACCACCTCGCAGTGGTCACCTGCCCGACAGACCATCGGGGTAGTATAAATATTTTTTGCACATTTTAATTAACTTAACCGCCGCTTTAGGGGTTGCAGCATATAGCAGCCGATGTAAGTGCGTGCCAGGTCTTTTCGTTTGAATTCCAAAGTGCATAAGTAATGTAAAAGATCCCTATTTAGTTTAGTGCGTTACTCATGCTTAAATTTAAAAGGCAACCAATTAATTTAGATGGAGAAAAATGACAGTTTCATTTGAAATGTAATTTGCGTATGATATTTTTGTTCTTAAGGTACATTTTTAAATCGAAAAAATAACAAGAACATTTCTACTATTCTTAAATTTTAGAAGTAGAATTGAAAAATAGAAATATTATGCAGTTGTGTAAGAAAGCAATTATTATTTAACCATATCGAGGTTAGAAAGCCAAAAGGGCGTGGTGATTATTTCGAACACTTCGGGAGAGCAAAGGAAAGTTCTGTCAATCTGATTTTGTCAATTTTTATTTTATTACTAAACGATTTCCATATTGTTAATCCAAAACAAATATAGAAATTGTTTAGTAATAAAATAAATATTGACAAAATCAGATTGACAAAACATTATTTTGCTATCCTGTAAAGCTTTCTATCCTCGATATGTGGGTCCAACAAAGAGCTATTTCAATTTACATATCAGAAATTTCTGCAATACAAAAATAGCAACAAATGCAATGTTTATTGTCCTAAACTGTGACATGCTGTGTGAAGTAACCTCCAATGACGATTTCGGAAAATTAATGGAGAGCGATCAGCTCGATGGTATTAAACGTTGATGAACTTCCGCTAAATTGACAATGAAAAAAATATGACTTAAGTTAGAAACAAAGCCATAACTACATTATAAAAAATACAGCTGCTCAAATATAGTCCTTATATCAACGAATATCTACGCGTTACTGGAAATATTAAAATTGTATCTACAAATACCGTAATTGTATCTATAAATAACTCCTTTCTAAACTAGGAGCTCTCCACCGAAAACAGTAAAATTTGCGATTTTTATGTAAGTGTCGATTTCGTCCATATATTTATTATTAAAAAAGTTCTATAATAAATAACAGTTCCCATAAAAAACTTTAAGTTCATTTTTGTTATTACTTTGCTGGAAAAAAATATTTTTGACATAAGACTTGGAATATGTGTATTTTGTGCCAATTTTAAACACTTATTAACGAATCTACCTAATGAAGTCACCTTTATTCATTTCTAGCAACTTATCGCTCAGTCTGAATTTAACAACTTTTGGCGAACTCCTTCGTTATACATCTGAACTTCAGTGTTCGCACTCTTCGTTAAGCTTTGGCTTAACTCGATTTAACCTTTAACTTTACTTAATATCATTTACTTCTTAAACAATGGTTACTTGTTATTGAAACCTATTATTTTTTCCAAATAATTAACTTAGAGGTATTTATTATTAATTATCCGCTTTAAAATATTCAATAAATATACTTAATTCAAGTTTTTTCCTTGCTCTTAAGATGATAACATTTTTAATACTGTGTATACCTACCTACCTTCATATCCTAACTGATTTGGTAGTTACTTCGTGGTGTAACATTTTAATTGAAATATATTCCATAAGTTACTTTGTATAACACGCACACGATTATAAAGAGTAATTTTTGTTTCACTACTAGTTTCGAGAACAGAACTTCTCATCCAATGATATAATAAACTGATGTAAATGATAACTCAGTAACAAGTCAAGTTCTGTTCTTTCCGAAACTAGTAGTAAAACTATAATACCTGTGTAACCTTTTTTCAGCACCTTACATTACAATAGGTAGTATAAGTGTCAGTCTCACAACATCTAAACTTATTGTGTATAAATGCGAAATTGTACATTCTTAATATGCATGTAAGATCTAATGAATTTATAACTTTAGTCTAAATCCTGATGCAATGCACCGCTTATCAATCACCTGCACTGCGTTAGCTCGCCGCTGTTTCCATTAATAAATCATTTCTAACTGCAGGCATTGTCCTTATCGGCCAGAGCTTTCGCTTAACACTTAGCGAACGTATTCAAGATTTTACGTTTGACACATTCTTGGTCATATCGCGCGCAATCCATCACGGGAACTGGAAACTGGGGAACGGCTCCTCGATCGTGAGTAAATTAAAATATGAAGAAGATTTATATCAATGACCAGTTCTCAAAATAAGTGTATCGATGTCACGGAGTGTCCTCAACACAACGTCCTCAAAGATTTTTATTTATTTCAGTGACGAATACATTGCAAAAAGATTTTTCCAGTCCATATTGTGTTTTAGAAGTAATGACTTTAAAATATTTTTATGTATAATCGATCGAATATAAATCGCTTTCACAACTGAATCTTAATCTTTACATAAAATCATAATTTTAAAAATAATGAAAAGAAAACACTTTGAATAAAACACTATTTATTGAAATATCAATATGTTTCGGGGCCAATGGTAATTTTTAATAATTTTTAAAACGATTCCTCCAAAAACCAATTTATATTTTTTCCAGGTTTATCATTTCGTACCAATTTTTTGGTTATTTTATAGTACCGACAAAGCAAATTGTCTCAATATTTTTTCTGTTTCCATTGGTCGTCGTATATATAGAATAAGAGTAACACGTTACCTAGGGTTAACAGGTTAATAATAACACGTGTCTGTGCACGTGTGAGATGGCACTAATTAACACTTAATAGCGTACACGTGAATGTATACATATAAATACGGTCGTACAGTCGGATCTGCATGACGAAACAAATTATACGCTGAGGTCAAATATATGAGCGCACGGAAAGTATAACTTTTTAAACAGTTCTTCAAAACATGCGCGTAATTTGGAAATAATATTCACTTTATTCATCCAAAGCAGACTGTTATCAAAGTTATATATATGGAAGCCCTATGTAATAACTTACATCTTTAACCTGGAACGGATCTCCGAAGGTATCTATTCCCCTAACTTTATCTTAAATTTGCTTGGCTACAATCTCTTGATGAAACTGATGAATAAATGTTATCAAAGAATTTTTTTATGCTCCTTTGTTCTTTAATGTTCCTCCTGAAATCATAAGGCTGCAAGTACATTATCACTATTGAAAAAAGATTAAAGGGTGTTATGCCGATATATAAAAATGGAACACAGTGGCACCTATCGCTTCATCGAAACGGTGTTCCATCAGCAACATGCACCAATCAAGAGAAGGAAACTAAAAGAGAACGAGGAGCAACCAAGTCACAGAAGCAAGCCTGCAACCATATCCGCAAGATGCTCCTGAACTGAGAATCCAGGATTGGACTGCTGGTTTGGACTTGATTGGACAGGACTGAACGTTGCCTTAAGACCCACGTGAAGGAATACATTTCTTCCAGATGATGATATATGGTACAATATGATCCAATACTCACATTTACCGTTCTACATTAATAAAACGCAGTATCTATGGATTTTATGCTTATGTTGTGATAAATTTAAATGTTTTAATTTTTTATATTGACAGTCCGCCCTCAATTCAGATATTTACCAAAAATGCACTTTTGAGTTTTATGTAGGTACCTACCAACACAGAAAATGCTATTCTCAGCAGCAATTCAAAATCTTTAAAATATCTACTTTTTTCAAAAAAAAAAACTCACCTTGAGGTGGACAAATATGTTTATTTTGTATGTAAAGCCAAACGTCAAATAGTTATCCTCTAAAATTGCTTTTTTGTAGATATCTCAGTTTACAAAGCAGTCGATATGTTGTAATATGAGCAAAAATACTCATAAGACGACATTACTCGTAAATACGGAAATATTCATTCACAGGTGTAAGTCTCTTCTTATTAAAAAAATATTTATCGTGAAGTCTACTAGCAATGAAGACAGCGTGGATAATCTACCAAAGAAACCACCGGTTTACCAGGCAGGTAGGTGGCTCACCTGGTCGCATCCCACTTTACACAAATCGCCATACATTCCGCTCGGGACCGTCCGCAACACGAAACTGGGACATTTGGCACACGACCCGTCACCGATCCAACCTACTTCGGCCGGTAAAAAAATTCAATGATATAAAACAAAGCATTCTTGCGATAAGGTACGGACAAGCGGTGAGCGGCTGTTCGCGGCGACCATGATTTACGACACGTGGAAACGAGTCTGAGTAATTATTGTATTGCGTATTATTGACAGCGTTGAACATTTTTCACATAAACTGCTCGGGATTCAATTTATTTTAATATTTTTGAAATCAATTTTTTTTTCCAATAAAAAATTCCTTCCGGTATTTGTCAGAACGGCATGAATCAAGTAGATTTTCGATGTTTTTTGCTTTTTTGATAAATTTTCCTAGCGATCAATTTATATGGGACCAAAACTCGACCGTGATCCAAGTAATCAAGTATTGTCATTAGATAGTAGAATGAGAAAGAATTAACGTAATCGATGATTTTACAACACTCTGTAACTTTTACACTCAAATTGGAAGATTCTAGGACGGTCCACTTGAATCTGGAATCAACTGGGCTATACTCATAAATACCTATAAAATGAAATCAAAACTAACAGTGTGGCCAGCGTGCGTGTATGATTCCAGCGATAGTAAATCAAGAAAGTACCTACCGACAAGCGAGAAGTTTTCTAGTGCGAACCTGAGTGATTTAAGTAACGTGCATCAGCATATGAGAGAAAAGTTATTCAGGAGTGATAAAATTAGTGCGAATTACAAAATACAATAAAAATTACAGCGAAGATTCTAGAAACACTTAGTAAATTAAAGCATATTGCTCCAGTTAAATTCGTGTCTAATGACTTTGCGTATTAAATAAAAGTTAAAACAGTTTTTAATGATTCATTTGCCTCCCACAGCCACGATCCGTGACAGTAATATTTCCATAGCACAAGCGTATAGCTTAATTTGAAAAAAAAAATCAAAAAATTTGATGTGATTCGTATTCCGTGTCCATCTCTTTTTTTTATTGTTTTGTTTATTCTATTCCGTGTAAGGGTTCGATCTCCTCAATAATACACATGTTTATTCCAGTAGAATATAATAATGTACAACTATAGGTTTCTCCCGCGACCGTACGTTTTGAGCAAGCCTATCAATCTGCAATGCCCGCATTCTTTCGCATACATACACACACACATAAACATACATTTAGATACACTACAAATATATTATAATTTCTTCTTGACATCCCCACGATACCATTGTAATAGAGCTGAAGACTCCCATCCGATCTACAATCCTATTTCACACCAAGATATGTAACACCAATAATTCTGGTTATTTTATTACCCTGCCTGATACCGCGCTCAGTCGCCTGTCCTCACGTCTACTACAGGAGACATGCATTTATTAAATGCAATTATTCATTTTCGCCTCAATTGTATCACTTAATTTTTTTTTCAGATTTTTCGAAGTTTTTCTGGCAAATGGCAGTTTTCCTAGAGATATGTAACCAATAGCAACTCTTCTAAGTGACGACATCAAGTCGTCTGAAAATGGTATTATGAAAAATGCATTATTATGCATTATTATTAAAAATATGCTTATGTTAAAATTGATATGCTAAGGGCGCTGTTATTGTTGGTTATTATTATTTGTGTATTTTTTGTAATATAATTGTGATCAAATTCATTGTGTTATTATGGTGATTGAATTATATGCTTACTGTTTTATTTTCTCTGTATTAAACGAGCAAAACGCAATTTGGTACATGGGTATTGTATATTTAAAAAAATCCGTTAATGGAAAACTGTCATTTATAGCTATTCTAATTTTGTTGATATACCTTGAGTTAGAACATATTATGGTTTTAGCTATGTTCCAAAGCAAGGCATACAACGCAGCACGTAGTTTTTATGTATGCCAAATAACGCGCGTAAATTAGCACCCTTTTTGATAATATTTTATACAATACTCGGGTTTATGTCAACCACTTCACCTTTATAAAATTATTTTTTCTGTACTATCTTTAAATAATTATTTAATATATTTATGTGTAGAGAAACTAAATTTTATTTTAATAAAAAATAAATAAAATCTTAAATGAGACGTGACATTTTAATGCAATGTGTGCCCGTGGTGCGCGTTGTGTGGTCACCGCAGGGACGCGCGCAGCACACGAGCGGCATATGGCACGGGACAGCAAGGGCAGATAAACGCCGTTCCGCATTAGGAGATCCTAATTTATTTCACCGCCGATAATTGTTTAACATGGAATAGGAGGCGGTGTTCCCGGCAGTTGGGGCTAATATACTTAGGTACACATTTAATTAGCTTAATAAGAATACCGCTGCAATAACACGGCGCCGTCAAATAAATTCTATCGACATTTATGACTGCCAGGAAAAGACAGAAACGAAAGATTTTAACCTTACCTCGACAAGTTTATTAGAAACAATATTTTATGTTGTTACGTAGGTACGTATTACGTACGATAACTCGTTTTCAAATATGTTGACTAAAATTTAATTGTGATAACAATGATAAACGGATGTCTCGAGAATTTGGTCTGGAAGAACAAAAATATGCGTATTGAAAGCAAGGTCAAGATATACAGAACATGCGTGCGACCTATCATGACATATGCTATAGAAACACGGGCTGACACTGTCCGTACCAAAGTACTTCCTCAAAACATCTGAAATGAAAGTGCTGAGATCGTAATTACTATAAAAACGCGATTGTATCCGAAATGTAAACATAAGAAATACCTACTTGTAAAATAGGGGACATAGCATGATGGAGTAGATCTGCAAGGAGATTCTGGAGGGATCACGTGGCCAGGATGGACTGTAAAATGCATACAGCAGCTAATGAAATCCCCTCTGGACGACACCCATCGGGAACACCACCTAAAAGATGGAGGGACATCTGGACCTCATCATCCCAGGAGGCGTAGTTTTCTGTACCACAAATCAACAGATCTAATAAAATAAAAAGAAGAAGAAGAACAATATTAATATATCTAGCTTGTAGGTCAAATGAAATTATCTGCAGATAATCATTGTTATACCATCATGCATTACATTTGAGGGTACTTCATACCTTTTTTGTGCTAAATTAAATAAATAAACATACAACTAAATTTTATGTGTTTATATGTTATATCACATCTAAATCAGCATAAAATTTCGAACGGTAAAATCCGTCATCATGCAATTCGTCATTCTTATTGTGTTTGAATTATTTGGCGATTGCATTTATTTTCAGCTCACTACATCATCATCCTCCCGAAAATTTGTGACTAAAATTTGAAATATAAATTTTACCGCTGTGAAATGACACAACTCGTTATATTGTTTATCCATATTTTCCAATTAATCAATAAGAAAAAATTTCTGTTTTTAAAGATCATAATATTATTAATTATTAAGGAAAAATATGGGTAATAGAAAAACGTCACACTTTATAAATATTTTTAAAACCAGAAAATCGCTTACAAATAACTCCAAGGAACGGAGCAGATTATGTTCGTAATATTTTCGTGACTTTTACTCATTTTTAATTAATTTTTTCACATAAAAATAATGTTTAATTAACTCCGGAAATTCTTTTTTATCCACATTTTTACAACAACAAAACCTATATCTGATTTGTGTAAAGTATTAACAGTGTCCTTCAGAAACATGGCGAAAGTGTTGCTAACCGTTAAAAAGTCACTCTCCCGTCAAACTGCCCTCGCATATCAAATAGTATGTAAGTTATTAATTTAAATATATGATCCATTCGCTTTAAAATGATTAAAGATAACAATAATTCAGATGTCTTCACACCGCTTATAAATGTTCACTAGAAGCTTAATAATAATTAGAAGGATTTACATATTGTCGCCTAGCCCACCGATACATTGTTACATTGGATATAAATCAAGCATTGACTCTAAGCACACAGTACTCATGCATGTTGGGTTGCGGTAAGCGTCCGAAAAGCATAAATCAATTACTAAAATGGAGGTTTTAATTTTAACTCGATATTGTTAGTTATTCGAAAAATTAGAATACATTTTTTTAGAATTAAATTTTTCTAATAGTTAATTAGTTAAAAATTAGTTTAGAATTAAAAAGCGCAATGTATAGCAACAATATTTTCATACAGCACAATACGAGATTTTATCCCTAGGGGGACATCATTTATCAAGATATTTTATATATCTATAACATATCTTTATCAATGATGTCGCTCTGGGGATAAAATCCAGTATTGTGTGTACTCAAAATATTCTGAATAAATAAAACCTGGTCTAAAAAGAAGTTAAAACATTGAAATGATTTTCAGGCGTATTCTAGTGTAAATGTTTACAATTCGGAAGAATGTCAGATACATTTAAAAATAATATAGCTTTAAGAAACTCTAATCAAAAAATTTATATCTCATTACCAACGCGACATCTACCTATATTGGTTTATGGAGATGACGAATATCAACCATAGATGGCGGTAATAACTAGTATTAACATGCATACAACGTCCAAAAATTTACAGGTGTGGTAATCTATCATGGGTGAAATTGGTGAACGTCACATTGTGTACGTCGTACATACGATAAATCACATTAATTAACTAATAATTAATTTAAAAGTTAATTAATAATTATTTGCAGTGAGGTAAATGAGGGTGAAAAGATGTTTTCGCAATAAGAATGCCGGAGTAGCAGGTACGCGGATCAATAAACTAAGCCTCTTTCTTGAATTGATTGTCTTGAATTTCGCCTAAATGACAGTTCAAAGCTCAGCGCGGAGCTATCACCCGCTCGCTGTCTATTGCATTTTTTACGGAGATCAGAATAACTAATTAATCCATGCTGACTTTTACTGATCGATCGACCGACGGTTACAAAATTTCACCCGCGTATGAGCACTTATTTAGTAGGAGCCAAATTATAAACTGTACTGACATTTACAACACAAAATGTTGGGTGATTTTAGAACACAATTAACAAGAAAACACATTGTGTAAATCACAATTTTGGTCAATTATCAACATTTTAAATTAAATTAGAACTATGCCACAGAATAATAAAAATTGTATTCAGTTGCAAACCCACGCTGCCATCTATTTTCCAGTTTGTGAACTAAAGCGTTAGTCACTTTCGTAACACATAATAAATAAATACACAACATAATAGGCGGTTGACAAAATAATGAAATTAACAAAAATAATAGTTTGGCATACGACAGTTACAATCACAGAAATAATATTCTGACATGAGAATCATCGTACCGTGCTCAACGTCCGGATCATAATTTATCAGCGCGGTGCTACTGATGACGTCACAGTGTTAGCTTCTATCAAATGCACATTAATTATTATTCCAACGGTGGTGAATTGAATGTCAATTAATCAAGATAAAGAGTGTCTGCAGTTTTGTTGGAAAGCTTTCTATAAATTTTATTGATACGAACGATCCAGTATTTCCAGATTATTTCACTCTTTTGAGGTAATTAACAAAACTTGTAATGTTGTATATCGTCGCTGTGTATATTAGGTCCTTACACATGAAATTGGCGTTTATTATGGTAGGAACATAAAGCCGATTTTTTTTTATTATAATATATTTATTTAATCAAAGTATGTACCATTGCTATCTATGCACCTTTGCCATCTCATAGGTAGTTCATCGATCCCTTTACTAAAAAAAGCATTCGGACGGGAATCAATAAAATCTTTGAAGGCGGTTTGGACTGCCCCATCGGAGTTGAATTTTTTCCTTTGCAAGAAGTTAACCAAATGTTGAAAAAATGGTAATCTGTTGGGGCAAGGTCCGAAGAGTACGGTGGATGTCTTAGACATTCCAATTGAAGCTGCTCTAATTTGGTAGCCGTCTGTTGTGCAGTGTGTGGTCTAGCATTATCATGAAGCAGCAGTGGCCTAAAGCGATTAACCAGTCTCGGTTGTTTAGCAGCTAGCTTTTCCATCATGGTTTGCAGTTGCTGACAATAGACATCTGCCGTAATGGTCTGGCCAGATTTAAGAAAGCTGTAGTGAACGACACCAGCACTAGTCCACCAAACGCTCACAAGTAACTTTTTTGGAGTCAATTTTCGCTTGGGGCATGGTTTGGCTGGTTCGGCAGGGTTCAGCCATTGCGATGAGCGCTTCCGATTATCGTACAGGATCCAATTTTCATCACAGGTAATGATTCGATTTAAAATCCCTTCATTATTGTGCCGGTTGAGTAATGCAACGCAGCAGTCAACGCGCGTTTGTTGATTTGCTTCACTCAATTCGTGAGGTACCCACCTTTCAAGCTTTTTCACCTTACCAATTTGCTTCAAGTGGATTAAAACATTTTTATCACTAACACCGCAGCCTGCAGCTAACTCGGATGTGGTTTGCGATGGATCCGCTTCCACAATAGCCTTCAATTCTTCATTATCAACTTTGGTCTCCGGCCGTCCACGGGGCGTGTTCTGCAGGTCGAAATTTCCAGAACGAAAACGTTAGAACCAAAAACGCACTGTGTTTTCTTTTGCGGCACCGTCGCCATACACATCATTAATCCTTCGAGCCGTTTCTGCAGCACTGGTGCCACGGTGGAACTCGCACTCGTAAATAACGCGATATTTCAAGTTTTTCATTTTGTAAACTGAGTGACGCAAAGAAAAAAACAATTGAGGAAAAAACAAATCAATTATAATTTTCAAAACACAAATACATGAGTAAATAGCTATATAAATTTGGATTTGGAATTCCTAACCAAAGAGAAGATTTTTGAGATCAAATTTGCCAGTACGGCAAAACGCCAATTTCATATGTAAGGACCTATTATACAAAAGTCAATGTGCCGTTTAGTACATTCTGAGATGAATGAATCAATTTGTCTATTTTTTATATAAATAATGGAGATCTACTAAAAAAAAACCATTGCCATTCATCTGGAAAGTCTGCCTAGTAATTATTTAAAATATTTTTTATAAATTTAGACTGTACAAATATTTTTTAAAACAGTTTCATTCGTTTATCTAAGAATGTACTAAAACGTCGCATAGGATTAATTATATATACAGCGACAATATATAACATTATTTAACACATTGTTACACATATTATATATTATATTAGATGTCTCGCAGCTAATAGAAAAAACTTCAAGGAAGTCTTCTTCATACAATTTTGAATACAAAATATTTTCTACACTTATAGTGAAATGTCGACAGTTACGGAGTAAAAATACAAAATTTGATGTAGCTCATCTCCGTAACTGTTGATATTTCATCCAATGCGTAAAAAATATTTTCTCTTTAAAATTTAATTGAGAAAACTTACTCAAATTTTTGCTAACAGCTACGAGACACCCCGCATTTTGTTTTTAAATTTTAGAGTGTTGTTATTTTAGTTCTCATAATTTCTACAACATGAAATAATATATCCAGAAAATTGCGTGTAGGGATTTTTTACGACACAACATAAAAGACTATTTATACCAAACCTTTATATACGTGAAAATGTGATGTCACGATTCATAATATGCAAAATAATATCCCTTTGTTGTAAAACTGATAACTATGCATATCAAAACCAATCGATAACCAAAAAATGTTTTTTTTCCTTCCTATTGAAAGATTCCTTCAAAACTAAAGCGATAGTAAATACTATACGATATTGTGTGCGCTGCGAAAAACCGCAAACCATTATGTACAATTTTTAAATATGTTGACCAGTTTTGAAAAAAAAAAATTCTAAATATCATCAAATAATCTTTCATTCTTGGCTCAAGTATAAATGTCGACTTTTATAAATCTTGGCGCAGATTCTTCTTAGAACAAAAAAAAAATGCACTCAATAATGCTTGGAAACAGAATCTTGAAAATGTATACGTGTATATCTTCGAAACTGTTTAAGATGAGCGCGAAATTTAATTTACATTTAGATTATTTTTCGGATCGAGCCATCACACCATAAAATCCATTATTGATGGACATAAATCCGTAAATCACGAAGCAAAACACACCGCTCTCAAAAAAGCATATCTGTCCTTCAAAGTGAAAAAAATGATATCTTGACCCCTGTAACTCTGTCGAGACAAGTGAACGTACAGATATGGTTGACTGATACCTGACGGAGTTCCGAAACTCGGATAAGGATACCCGAAAATTAGATGCACGATATCATATTGGAACGGTTCTGCGATCAAAGTTGCCAAGCGGTTATCAAGAACACGGGTCACATTAACCCTCCCTTGGCGATGCAGTAACTAAAGTCTACGGAATCAATTAAACCTGTAATATTTCCATAAATATGTGCACCGCTTACCCAGGGCCGTTTTATGATCAAAAACTCCCATATCGGTCCTACTTTTCGCCACCAGTTGGCATTTTTAATGCTACAAGGTAACTATGCTACAACGCAGTGCAGCACAGCAACAGTGTACCATGGCACGGCTGCCAACAAAATGTCATTTTATATCTGATCAAAGAAAAATGTATTTATTCACTCAAAATTAAAAAAATTTACAATCAGATATAATAGTTATAAAAATATTGATGATGGAGGCAACATAACATGCATTATGGCATGTTTAACAGGAATAATATAACATCGTAAGGTGATAGTCGTACGACTATCTTTGCGTTCCTCAAACATCCCTGAAAGAGAAAAAGGTGAGGCAGAATAAATATATGATTTGTAAAATTAATATGGCAGTTAATCCTTAAAAAACATTTGTATACATTATATTATGGATCTGGGATATAGACAATGAGACGAGAAGAGTGCATGAAGATAGACGCATAAGAGTCCCTGCGCAAGATCGCCAACAATGCGAACCTGTAGCTCACTTCAAGATGCCATCAGAAATGCTGCAGGTCGGAACAAATGGCGCTGTATACTTTTGGTTATGGTGTTATCAATGCACATGGCTGGTCTACTAAGAGCGTAAGAAGAGAAAAAATACATTTGCGCTCAGAAATCACTAGCAGACGGTAGAATCGGAAGGACTTACCACCAAAATCACTCGAACATTCCATAACGCTCTGTAATCAACTGTGATATTTTCGTAAACACTGGAAATGTCGAGGGAATACTATAAATGTGTAAAACGATCTCATAGAGTCGAAAACCAACCCGTATTGTATAAAAAGGCGAAAGTGAGCACGCGCGAGACAGTTATTATTTGACATTTGGCAAGTGAGATGTAACCAGGGACAAAAACCAGCGAAACCGTAGCGACAAGCAGTATGGCCCACGTATATATAACCGAGTAACAGATATTCGGGTAAGTACTTACGTGCGAAATTGAGCGGAATATTCTCGATAGTGATCTATGCGATAGAAACAGCGTAATAATAAGTGTTCCACAGACGAGTGACTAGAGATAATTAGTGCCAATTAAGAAATTGGATAATATGTGAAATATTCAATAAACTTTAATGACTGTGAATTTAAGATCAACTATAAAAACTTTATATAACTTTTAGTGTTCCGTTTGCCTCCCATAGCCGCGGTTCCGTGTAAATATTTATAAAAAAATATAAGTTAAATAGCTGTGATAAAAAAAAATATTTATCAGAAGTTAGAAAGAGATCAAATATTAAATTCCAAAAAAATTATAACAAACAACAAATACAATTATATCTCCCCGTGTACGAGATAGAAAGAAAGGTCGCTAATGATAAGACTTTATGGATGCTTTATATTGTGAGAATATAGCAATCGAATTATATTTATCATTTTTTCAAATTTAATGCTTATAATTATAATAAATCCGCTATCTTACATGATGGCGATTATTATCACTTATTCTTGGGATAACAGATTCTCGGAATTATAGGGGGGAAGTACGCATAAAGTTTCTGTAAGAAATGTCAGGACTTCATTTACTATCTATACTGTGTTATATAAAAGCTTTCAATACATGATTGTTACGTTATATTGCTATCTTGGAAATAGATGGGTTTCACGCTTGCAGCAGTTCGCAATCGTTGGACCATGAATTTCCTGATACTTCATTCGATTTTTCAGCCTGGATGTCTTCCTGGACCTCTTCTACATACAATTTTGCCTGGAATGATAAGATACTGGATCAGGTATTTTCCCAGATGTCTCATGATATTGCAATTTCCAAGTTTTTGTTCTTCAAATGATTTACTTTCCGATTTATAATTATTCACATATAAAAATTCTCAAAAACTTAACGGTAACTTGATTTGGCACCACGGCTTTGTACTGGATTTTTTATAACGCATGGTAAAGGTTAAGTAATGTTGCCAACAACAAGGTTACGCAGGTAGGTGGGCACCTACCGTACTACAATACTAATTATATATTTTTTTATATTCAACTTGCCTTACTTTTGATCAGTCATAATGGAAAACAACTCTAATTAAATAAATACAAGACTCGTAATAAATATATACAAGATGTCAATATTTGGAACAATCACTCGGTCACGACTTGTTGCGAGATTACTTTCGTTTTTCCGTGACAGAGGTACCGCGGCGAGCTTAGTTCTTAGGACTGCGGACACGGCGTGTGCGGGGCTCGAGGTTGCCGCGAACATTGATCGAGACATCTGTAATCGGGCGGAGTAGCCAAGAGAAGACAGTCGCCCGCTGCAGGTATGCACATCAAAAGCAAGCTTCAAAAAACTAACCCATAAAAACCAATTTTTCATTATACTCCCTTCCTCATTTACTAGTGGAAACAGGTTTGGCGCTTAACCTACGCGTTGGGCTCGAGCCGGGCGACGCTAACGAAAGGGAGTAATAAAAAATTTCGAAAAATCCAAAATTATACTAAAATTATTAATTTTTACACGAAAATTTGTTAGATCATTTTTATCGTCGCCACGAGTCTGTCTGCAAAGTTTCGGCTCGATTGGATCACGGGAAAAGGGTTAAAAATCGATCCAAAGTTTTTTCGACAGACAAGCAAGCAAGCAGACGCTACGTTAAAAAAGTTAAAAGAAAGGGAGTAAAAACAAAAACAGGTAGATAGTTACATCAAAAACCGTAGCATCTTAAACAAAAGTAGGTAGATGCATCAAAAACTGAAGAATCTTAAACAAAAGCAGATAGATACATATAAAAACGTAGCATCAAAAACAAAATATGGCAGATACACAAAATCTTTAGCATCAAAAACAAAAGAAGGTACATAGATACTCGTACATCAAAAACAGTAGCAACGAAAACAGATATACACACCAAAAACTGTAGCATCAAAAACAAAATCAGGTAAATACATTAAAAACTGTAACACCTTAAACAAAGGCAATAAAAAAATAAGCTCTAACCGCATAAATATGAATGTGAAACATCCTAAGGTAACAAATTAAGGCGAATCTTGTAACGGGAATTACATCCATCATACCTCTTCCCAATTTTTTTAAACGATTATTTTTAACAAATGGTTTATCGGATTAAATAATCCTTTTGCTATATTGTAGATATTTCATTCCTAAATAATTACACGATATTTTTTTCTGTCTTAAACAAACGTGTACTTGAAAAATTTGGATCGCAGTCACCGAGGAGAAGCTCCGCGGCTATTTTTTTTTCAAAAAATTCCCGATAAAAAAATAGTTAAATATGTACCTTAAAAAATTCCAATAAAAAATAATCACCTTCTTTTAAAAAATCACCCAACATCTACTTCAGTTATATTCTCTGAGGGTGGTGGTATTCCCTTTTAACCACTATTATGAATTTAAGTTTAAAACTGTCTTAAATAACCTTTATACAACATTTAAGATTTGTTAAAAATTTCAACCTAATTCCTGCACATTTATTTCAGAAAAACCAAAAATATATGTTCTTAATATTAATGTCGTCATACCGGGTACTTTAACAGTATTTTTTCACATTTTTACATTTCTATTTCTTTTTTGTTTCATTACAGAATCATTAACATTTGAATGACGTTAAGGTAATGAAATCTAACCCACAGTTCACCGAGATCTCGAAGGCTGTTAAGACACTTGACGCAATATAATATTTGACACACTCGGTAGGTACTGTAACCCCATCACGAGCGGAGCGACACCTGTAGGTCCTATCACGGATTAACGCCTCGATCTGGAGGCTAACACATCTGCCATATTTTTGTCAATTTGAAAAATATTTTAGATAAATTAAAAAATTAGTCCAAGAATTTAAAGGGTAAATATAAGTAAAAATGTTTTAGTTTCATTTTTTCTCATTCATTTACAAAAATAAAAAGCATTCATTATCAACAAAAAATAAAAATATATCAAACATGTTGGTATTTTCATCAAATTACTGTTGTAAACAAAACTAACTAACTAACTAACAACCATCACGCCGTTTCTCTGCAGGGGTAGGCAGAGAGGATTGAACGCCACACTCTTCTATCCTGGCACACCACTTTTGCTTCGGCCACATTCATACATCTTCTCATACACGTTCTACGGTTGTTGCGGTTAAAATTCTTAATATTCGTTAAAGTCACCGCAAAGTCATTTTGCATTTATTGAAAAAGTTTTATTTATTTATCCTAGGTACATCTGTCCCATCATATGAAAGATAAGTATTAGGTCCTTACATATGAAATTGAGGTTTAGTATGGGAGGAACATAAATCCGATTTTTTTTATTATAATATATTTATTTAATCAAAGTATGTACCATTGCTATCTATGCACTTTTGCCATCTCATAGGTAGTTCATCGATCTCTTTACTAAAAAAACCATTCGGACGGGAATCAATAAAATCTTTGAAGGCGGTTTGGACTGCCCCATCGGAGTTGAATTTTTTCCTTTGCAAGAAGTTATCCAAATTTCGAAAAAAATGGTAATCTGTTGGGGCAAGGTCCGGAGAGTACGGTGGATGTCTTAGACATTCCAATTGAAGCTCCTCTAATTTGGTAGCCGTCTGTTGTGCAGTGTTTGGTCTAGCGTTATCATGAAGCAGCAGTGGCCTAGAGCGATTAACCAGCCTCGGTTGTTTAGCAGCTAGCTTTTCCATCATGGTTTGCAGTTGCTGACAATAGACATCTGCCGTAATCGTCTGGCCAGATTTAAGAAAGCTGTAGTGAACGACACCAGCACTAGTCCACCAAACGCTCACAAGTAACTTTTTTGGAGTCAATTTTTGCTTGGGGCATGGTTTGGCTGGTTCGGCAGGGTTCCGCCATTGCGATGAGCGCTTCCGATTATCGTACAGGATCCACTTTTCATCACAGGTAATGATTCGATTTAAAATCCCTTCATTATTGTGCCGGTTGAGTAATGCAACGCAGCAGTCAACGCGCGTTTGTTGATTTGCTTCACTCAATTCGTGAGGTACCCACCTTTCAAGCTTTTTCACCTTACCAATTTGCTTCAAGTGGATTAAAACAGTTTTATCACTAACACCGCAGCCTGCAGCTAACTCGGATGTGGTTTGCGATGGATCCGCTTCCACAATAGCCTTCAATTCTTCATTATCAACTTTGGTCTCCGGCCGTCCACGGGGCTTGTTCTGCAGGTCGAA